>JARIHO010000136.1:0-153242 GCA_029282495.1 Mycena albidolilacea | reverse complement strand
AACCTAACCCTAACCTAACCTAACCTAACCTACCTAACCTAACCCTAACCTAACCCTAACCTAACCCTAACCTAACCCAACTGATCTTCAGCATTTAATAGGTCGTTCCAATCTCCCATTGTAGAATAATTCTGATTAAACTTCTGGCCACAATTATTTACAGCATGTGCGCCTTTCATTTCACCTGGTCCAACGTCGACTCCGGCCACCAAGATCTGGACCGCACGGCCATCAGAGCCGTTTGCTGCCTCCGCCACTTTGTCAGATACGACCAAAGTCGGAGCAGACCCTGCCGCGAGCTGCTTGCTCCGGCGATTTGGGAGGTAAGTCCCTTGTCTGTGTTCACCGCAAAATGTGCATGAACACAAGACAGGCCTCCGCTTCGCTCCGGCATTCAAGATGAATGAAGAAAATGAATTTCAGACGGTTGTGATGCAAATGGAGTGATTATGTGTACCGACATGAGCTGCAAACAAAGGTTACGCATTCCCCTCGGGATCGGGGTCCCATCTTGACAATACATGATGACAATCGGAGACGGAGAAAGACAGAATTCACCCACGGCTGAGGGGGAGGGCTTAGGGAGAGCAGGATGGATCGTGTTCAACTTGATGAGCAAGGACCATTTGACCAAAAATTTTCCGTCATTTTGGGAGTGACATAATAGGTAAAGAACAGTCGAGGAAATTATCGTGGCCCCCAGTGACCCAGAATTCAGAGCAGTTCTGCTTCGAGATCCAAAACAGAAAACAATTGTCCAGCTGAAGGTTCAAGTGTCAAGATATCATTGCCAGCATTATAGAAAGGATTGTTGCAATTTGATCGCGGTGATAGGGCGTGTACCAAAACATGCATGAAAACACCAGTTTTTATTTCATTTTGAACCTATTAGCGGGCAGAAGTGAGGCATTGGATTATGAGCGTACACCCTCCCTGGGGTGGTAGGCTACACTATTAATGGCCGAAAGTCAGTGTAACAAACCAACTATGAAGGATTGAGTAGGCTTGACAAGGCAGCCCAAAAGGCTGTTACGTCCTGACTATGATATTCTACACTGAGCTATAGATGGTGGCGGTAAACCATTATCTTATGCGCTGGAGGTGAAACATCAGGGAACTACTCAGAATTATTGACTTGCCGCTTCAACGGCCTCTGAATAGTCTGATAAAGAAAGATATATGAAGTCAGAATTGGTACAACCACATTAGGGCCGGCTGAGATACGTTGCCAGAAACAGGCAGAGATATCGCGCCGCGCCATTTTGTGTATGAGCCTAACTGATTAGATTAGGATGAAGACATGTTACTGAGTTAACCATCACTGTGGTTACTCGGGCAGATCTGACCATTAGAAAGATGCGGACTTCGCATCAAGGATCTACTGATATGGTTGATGAGGATTTACACTATAGAATCGCGATGCGCCATATTCCTTGACCACTATGCTAGTCTGCTAGTATGGCGCCGCGCCATATTCTTTGTTAATCTGCTTGATATTTACTATGGGTTCCACTGAGCTTGTGAAGTATGGGGCTGATAGAGAAATGGAATAGAACTTGACTAAGACTGACTTGACTGGTCAGAAATGACTAACTTGCTCAGTCAGAAAGATGGAAACCAAGACAACTAAGCACGTCTTATGGCGTGCTAGAGAAATACATGTGGACTAGCCCCGGTAGCAGGTCATAATACCCTTGGTTGAGAATGTCTTCTACGCCATTGGCCATTCACTACTCGGGCTCTCACCCTTTATTGTTCCTATTCATTCTGTCTATCTCCTTTACTTCTCTCTAAAATGTATAAAAGCCAGTGGTGTACTCTGTATTAGCCAGTAAACTATCCACCCAAGATATACGGGCAATATAGTAGACTCTAGATTTGTGAAAAGATATCAGACAGATTTGAAGACACACAGAAAAGATTAAAAGATACGGGATGTCGAAAAGACTACCACTGCATTGATATAAGAGCCCTCGTTCAACCTATTCAACTTGTCTCCTGTAGCAGCGCTTTAGGCCTCCAGGTTAAGACTTGTTAATAGAAGTGAGACCGCCGCCTTCAGTGTAACCGTCCGCGCGATTAGCCCAGCCCCCACCTTCTGTGTAACTGCCCTCGTTTCGTTGATACCGCCGCCATTCGTGCAGTTAAGGTTGATATTGAAGTAGCGTCTGTCCGTTGATAGTCTGCCCTACCTCCTGCTTCTTGGCTAGCTGCCAGTAGTGTTAGGTTCTGTCGCTCACAAAGAAACTGAAGACTTGAACAGTCTAAGGTTTACTTGAGTCTTGATATCCTGTTGGTGTGAAGTCCCTGCTACCCCAGCATAACCGTGCTTAAACCACATAGTTTGCTATTGAAACAGAGTCTTATAAACCTTTGCACACCCCTCTTGACGGGTAATACGTACCCTACTTCCCCGAACACACACACACGAGCATTAGGATCGGATTAGTGTTTTGTTTTGATTTTGGTTGGATTGTGATTAGTGACTAGCTCGCTTCACTCTCTAGTTGATTTCATTAGATTACACGGCCGCACCCTAGTGCACCGTTTCAGCGGGACACTGGGGAGAGAACAAACGAAACAACCAGATAGATGAGCGAGCGGTAAAAGACATTGATGAAAGCCGGATCGGCCGCCGCACACGAGCTCAGCATGTTCAGGCAAATGATATGCAAAACGAAGTGAAATTGACGCTATAATCCCATCCGAGAAAATTTTCCTGAGACTGTGAGTTAAGGAAAGTGCCGGCGAGAAAGTGCTCCAAAATTATCAAAGCAGCTTGACTCAATATTAGATCCCCAGAGAAAGGCAGAAACGACGAGAAATCATTGCATGACTTGATGCCAGGAAGAATGATTGCAATTTCCAGTGTTGATCAAATTTGAGGACAGGCAGGATATTGAGGGGTGAGGGAGGGGATTGTTTGTCGTCCGAGCGAAGGGAATGTATTTATATGTGTCTTCGGGAAGACTACGTGGCCTCCCAGCCCGATAACGATCTTTGAGCTGCGCCGGAGGCAGCAACAGCAGCGATGAACAGCCTTGGACAGCATCTTGTCAAAGAAAGGCTGCGGTGGGTTAGCTGTTGCGCCGCAGGGGGTTTCCAAGTGTGAATTGAACTGCATAGAGGAAATTTGACGCCAGGATATGAAGTCGAGGTCGACTCGACGAGAGAGGTGAAAGGAAGGGAATAAGCCAGATGGGGATGTGCGCAAACATGTACAATGACACACCGAGGTAATTGTTAAAGAACGGTTAATTAATAGTAAATAACCGTGGCACAGTGAGAATCTTGCTGCGAGAAGCTGTGTCCATCTGCGGACTGCGGTACTTAAGAATGGTTAATGGGGTTAAAAACAGAGTGCGAGCAGATGGAGACGAAAGGAGTACGGACATACGGAGAAATAGCACAGCCGAGGAGCCATTTCGTTAAAGAACGGTTAATATGTGCTACAGGCATAATATTGTCCGTGAGCAAGCCGATCAAACGGAGGTCACAAGCAGCCGAGTTGTCAACGGTCCCAGAGCCAGGACCAGACATCTCAAGGCGCATAGCTACCGAGTTTTCCAGCACTTCAAAAGAAAGCGACATCTCAAGGTGCTCCAATTTAGCTGCCAAGTTGTCAATGCATGAGGCAGACATCTCCAGGCACTCGGCAGCCGAGTTGTCAAGCGTCTCAGCAGAGCGCGACATCTCAAGGCGCTCGGCATCCCTCATCCATACCACGTCGACCATCGCAAACAGATGCGAGAGGTTCAATTCAGTGTCGGGTGTGGGGAAGGTCAACAAGGAAAAACTCACGGAGTCTGTCCACAGGTTGGTGTCCTCGACGCTGTCAAAGGCCGCACCGATTACAGTTGCCTCGGATGAGGTCTGTATAATATTGTGCACAATAAAAACCATTCTGCAGAAACAAAAAAACAATCGGGTGATCAATCCGAGAGTCAACAAGAAGAGAAATAAAATCCAAGTGAAAGGTGCCACTCAAAAATGTGAGGTCCCGATATTTCGGAGGTAAAAGACCCCGCTAGAGTTGTTAAGAAACCAAGAAGTTCACATGGAAGTGAGTGGGTGAGGTGTTGGATTCTAGACAAGCTAAAGAACTATGTACCACTAGCTACTTAAATAGTATTGTGCTGTACTGTGTCCATTGTATCTAGAAAGGATATTAGTTTGTATTCTATAAATAACGAACCAGCGCTGCAGGCGCACAGTCAACGCAGTTCAACGCACAGTTGAACATGTCAATTAATCCGCCTACCGGTAATCACCGGATGCCGGAATGCCGAAGTCCATATCCCTTACAAATTTCCCAATGCTGCCCCGAGCACAGAGCTACACAGAAGCAAAACTAAAGTGTACAATATGGGTCAGATATTTATATAGACACAGGATATCTCAATTGTATAACTAGAATTGACCCGGTGGAAATTGTACCACCGTTGAAGCCAACTATCTGATTTGTTCGGGATTTTCCGAAGTCTTGCATACGTGTCGTCTGCACCGCCACAAGCTAAAGTTGAACTCTGTAAAATGTATCATGGATTTCTGTAACCACAAACCAACTCAAAGGTATTGCTAAACGTATTGAGTGGAACCTCTGCAACTGTTTTACTAGAGCCGTGGTTGAATGGTAGATACTATGAACTTGGATACAAAAAATATGCAATACTCACCCTACAAGTAGGCCACGATGCTCAGCACAGAGCTACACAAAGCAATACTAAATTGGTTGGTATGTGTACAATATTTATGAGTACTAGAAGGTGTGACCCAGTGTAGGTTAGAAAACGAAGAGAACGAAATATAAATAGACTAGCCGGATTCGAACCAGCATCCTCTTCGTAGATGATATAATCACTAAATCTATTAGATTAGGCTCTTAAAAAGACTACAAAAATCTAATGGGAACAGCCACTATTTCATTACATCCTCAGGACGCACTGATAAAAGTTTCACGAACTCAAAAACCTGGTTCCGTTGATGAAAAGAACGAGTACATAAAGTACTCGTAATCAGGCGGGAGCGAGCGCCGAGCGGCCGGGCAATTAATTGCTCTTCTTTTCCCAATCTTTCCCCTGATGTGCCTCGCGTCGCTCGCTTTGATATGAGTCCGCGCCATCCTCGTCACTTCGTGATTGCATTACGTGAAAATTTGTGAGTTCAGCTGGATTTCGGCGAACTTAGTCTTCATCACTTCCTCTACACACCGTGAAGCTCCTCACTTGGACGGAGTGAGATTAACCCCATGACCGTGACCAGTCGCGTGATAGTGGAAGGTCAGTCGCGCGCAGAATTCACTCAACAAAGGAAACAATGCTATGCTACCAAAAGAAGTAGAATAAAAAGTAGTGTGTGTTCTAGTTAGAAGCTAAAGAATATAACTCAGACTTTAAGTTGTGTAGAACAACGTCTATATTCACCTAAAGAATATAACTACAAGTACGTGACCACAGTAAATATGACGGTTCAATGGTTAGCTCACCTCAGACTTTAAGTTGTGTAGAACAACGTCTGAGGTGCGTACAAGACTCAGGCAGTATAAATACTCGGTAAGGAAAAATAGCGGAACAACTACGGCTACGGCGTAGTGAGTACAAAAGTAAAATAATACAGCTTTGAAGCTGCGATATCACAACGGGCGCGGGTGCGCGCAGGAGAAGCACTCGGACTTGTTTAAGGCCCGATTGCCAACAGCTTTGCGCAGCTAAACGGCTTCGCAAAACTCAACAGTGTGGACTAGAAAATCAGGGATGCGGGTAGGTTTAGGCTCGAGCAGGGGCCAATAGCGGTTCTACCTAGAGTGAAATGCCTTGTAAAAATAGTCGAGAGTAAATATGTATGCTATATGGGAATCTCGAACTCAAACAGTAAGAAACCTAGTTGAAGGTTCGGAAATAAGGAACGCTCGGCTTCGATTTTGCCCAACAAGTACTGTAGAGAGTTAGTGTGCCATCCCTGAACAAATTCCTGATTTTTGTTCAAAGTGTGTTCATACCGGGGAAGAAACCTCAATCTCCGGCTCATACTAGAAACTACAGCGCCCAGTGATAGTGATAGACCTTTTCCAGGTAAGTGTTCATCACCCTGAAAAACAAGGTCATTCGCAACGGGAAGAAGCAACTCCCATCGGGATACTAGAACTCGGACGAATCATTGTTGGACCACGGTATATACTCTATTGGAAAGGAATGTGAGTTTGCTCCGGCTTACCAGATATCAGTGGAGCCCTCTTCACCAGGCTTCTATTGCAGTCATGGAGAGAAAACCCACAAATGCGAATCTTGCAGGTAAACAAGCACAGTGGTGGTTCAAGAGTTGAGATAACGTGGACTTGGGCTGGTGGCAGCAACGAGGAATGAATGTAAATGATGAAATAAAAATTAGGGCCGCACTCTGAGGCTTAAAATCAATATGAATAGTGGTCATCCTAGCCCTGCGAAGCCTTGGTAAACTGTGTCTCGGGCATCTTGGCGATTGAAGCACTATACACAATATAATGCATCAAGCCCGTTATGAGTGTGTTACATCTAGCGAATCTGTTACAAGTTGACCTACACTGGGCTTATCTCACTCCACTTAGCGAGTAAATTGCAATTACTGAGCAGGAGAATGTTGATAATATTGTTTATTCAACAAGTGTACCAACGACTTGTAACATCCCCCGAACCCCTACCGCCCTCTTGGTGGACCTTTCGGGCTCGGTGGAGTTGTTGAGGGCCCCGGACGGTCACATTGTACCGCTTGACACGTTCATACGAGCACAGGTAAGGCCCATTATTTATCTCGCGCTAATTGGGCTTATCAAACACTTCCCAGAATCACGAGTCTTGTGACGGAGGGGCTGGGCATACTGCTGGGGATTTATTCGAACTTCAGTGCCGGTGAAAAGATCCGCTGACGCCGCTGCCATCTTAAATGCAACGGGATCAACACATGTGAATTTTTCGATGCCCTCCAAAAAATCTCACACCATGGGTGAGTTTGTTTATAGCATATACAGTCCTGCTAAAATTTGGACAGTGCTCGTAAAGTGTAGCCGGCAGTTCAACTCCTCCGATTGAGGCCTTGCATGGGATTCAACTTATGTCCAGCGAGCCCAACTTTATTATTTAAATACCAAGTGTGCTATCTAGAATACATGCTTAGGTTGACCTTGAATTTCACAGCACCACCCAGTGGTGTGATAAACTCAAAATTACCCTGTTTATAGGCTACGGCAAGCAAACGGCACGGCTGTTCGCATCACTTCATCATGTGTTCCGCCTGTGACTGTCACCATCAACAGCTTGAAGCGAGTCGCACTGACAGCCTTCGAGTCGCACTGCTGACGACCTCGTCAGTGCGACTCCCGGGCTGACAGTGCGACTAGACGAGTTGCACTCGCACCCTCCCCGTATATACTCCGAGTGCAGAAAGATGCGCTTCGTCCCAGACACGGCGATGGGACTCTTCCCCGCAATGACACCTGCAAGAGCTAGCGCTGCGGCAACGACCTTCGTACGGCCACCAGGGACGACACGGGAAATGAGACCCATGCGCTCGGCATCCGCAACGGAAAATATGGTTGCGGAGTACGCCATCTCGCGCATGAGCGAGTGATTACCCGTGATTTTGGGGAGATATGCCAGCGTCCCGACATCTGCGGCGGGGGGATGCGCACCTTGATGCTGAATTGTGAGCCCTCCGCTGCGTAGCGGACGTCGCATGCCGAAATAATATCGATTCCAAGGCCGAGGACAAGCCCGTGGACCGCAACAATGGCAGGGAATGGACACCGCTCGGGAGCGCCAATGGCGTACTGGAAATCCTTGATATCCTGAAGTAAAGCCAATGAGCTGTGTTAGGGTTACGGCACCGTGGAGGCCACCCGTCGTTATTTTAGCGGCATCAGTGACTTATAACAGTCAAATTGAGCGCGAACCGATAATACACCAGCAACTTACGATGGATTCCTGCAGTGAACAGCTTGGGAATGGCGGATGACAAGACAGGCACGAACGTCCAGGCCCTCGGATACGATTCGGTCGAACAGTGCTCCCTATACACGCCAAAATCTTTACGCCGCCTCATCATCGAGTGCGTACTGGACGCTGCGGACCCAGACGCCGCCGTCGAGGCTGGCCTCAGCGCGAGTCCCAAACCGCTCGACCCCGCCATGAGCGCGGAGCGGATGAATCTTGCGGATGTGGTGCGGTAATTGAAAGAGGAGGGTATGTGATTTCATGGGATGGATCGGAGGGCGAAGAGGAGGAATGCGGGAGCAGAGGATGAAGAGCAGGAGCAGGAGCGTGAACGCGAGAGGGAAAGGGAACGCAGGCATCATGCAGAGGGGTGGAACTCGCACATGGCCGCGGCGCTCAGCGTTTCGCGCCACTCCGCTCAGCGAATGGCTCGCAATCGCCAGCTTCAGATGAATCAAGCTCCAGCGAGCTGCGGTCGACGCGCTTGCCCCCATTCGCGCCGGCGCTTCCGAGTCGTGCGCAGTTAATGCGACGTGCAGCGGAGGCGCGTATTCTATCCAGTCATTTCTCCCGCCCTGCTGCTTACATTACATCGTTTTTCAGTGCGAGGTACCAGGGCCTCGATCGTGCTCCTACTGCGGAGTGCTAACACCGCTCTGATACGCACCACCATGCGAGCCTCGGCTCTTTCCGACTTCTGCATGCCGTCTCTCCGCTCGCGTCTTAACCACCTACTTCTACCTCAAGACTAAGCTCCATCCGTGCCTATCTGCCAAAGCTGACCCGAAGACTAAGCACCTGCCCGCCTAGTCAGTCCCCTCTCGTCACACCTTCGCTTCTCGTCTGATTCCTTCCATCCCACCTTGCCCTCCCTCTTCCAAGGTCTATCCCTCTCTCTGCACCCTGATCCCGTGAGCACGAGCTAACGACCTCCATTTTGCAGATTTGATGCCCCCACGTTCGCTACGTTCTCAACTGCGCATGCGCCGACACTGTCCCGCCGAGACCCTATCACATAACAGCTGCTACAGCATGGGTAGAGCGCCTGCCCCTCAACGCGCCCTTCGTACGATCTAGGTGCGTTTTCTTCCCAGACCTTTTTACTCCTCTTTTCTCCTCCTCTCTCAATGTACCTATCCTTTCCTTCCCTTAATCTTCCTTCTACGCCGCGGCGATCAGCCCATCGGCTCTGACGCTCTGCCTCACACCACCACCACCTCAGAGCCCTGCTCTTCATTTTCGACCCCTCCCATGCGACAACTAATAGCCTTAAACTAGCCTCTTCACTGCTCAGCCCTTGCTTGCAGCCCTCTCCCTCCAATCTCTGAGCCGCCCGCGGCCTTCAATGTGGCTCCCTTCCTGTCTCGGTATTTCGCATCCTCCACTGAGCTCTTGGCGATTTATCGAGCTCCCCCTGTATTGCTCGATATCCACACGACTAGGGTTTCCCTCGGGAACACCGGTGTATAGCTTCTTCTCCGCATCAACGCTACCTCACGCTCATGGGCCAATTCCTTGTTAGGTATCCGTCTCCGTCTCTCCCTTCGGAAATGGCCGATTCTCGCCCATTCCGACGTCTTTCAACCCCACGGATCCTATTCAAGGAGGAAAACACCGACACTACTGACAGCAGATGCGCATGTGGAAATAAAGGTGTGTGCCCGTCGCCTAACCCCACATTTACTTGATGGTTTATCTCGCCGATCGCGGTGATTAACGGTACGCTCGCATTTTCCTATAATCTCAAAATTCACTCATCTTCGTCTAGCAAAGTAGACCTACGCACCTCCCCTACGCCATCCACAGGCAGCGCGCGTGCAAGAAGCAACACATCAGGTATGTCGCTTTAACACTCTCCCGTTCCTTTTTTCCTCTCTTTTCGCCCGCGCACGGAGATTTTATTCATCGCTCTCATCCCGATTCCGCCCCGAGCCGCGGTTCACACCATATCGCGCGGGATTTTCTCACTGTCCGCGTTGCGCTCACTGTAACAGCAAACGAGGACCACCGCCCTTCATTTGAAGCGCGTGCGTCTCGTTTACTCTTCTGTCAGCGCGTGCCCGACACCCCGTTTTCTTCATTCCGCAAACTCCTCGTCTTGGGGACATTTCCTTTTAGCCGACTCTCGCCGGCCCCAAACAAAAACGTCTTCGTTCAAAAGAACTCGCTCAGCCTTGCGAATTACACGCTTCTGCTATCTTGCGAGCATTTGTACTGACCAACGTCTTTTCTCATGGTTGTTCGCTCCAAAGGTGCCTTTCGTATCCGACTGCTTGTTCCTTCTTTATCTATTCCATTCACCAGAATGTCCCCCATCCATTTTCCTCGGACATTAAACCATCGTGCTTTTCTTAGATCCGTGCACAAGGTCTACAGGTCATTCTCATATACGCGAGCGGATACGTCAAATCATATCAAGGCAGCTTCACGTATCTGTCCACAATTTGCCCTGATGGCATTTCTTCATCATGTTGCGCTTTTCTCTGGTGTCGTTGGTACACTTCAGGTACGTTAACTTTAGCTGCCGTGCAATATTGGTTTGTTGACTAATATTCTACTCCAATCTCACACCGTGATACAGCGTGTTCCCGGGGCGTCTTTACTTCAGCATCTTACTTATCGATCTCACCTTGCTGTATCTGTTTGACACAGAACAATGTGCCAGCTCCGCTCAATGTTCAACCGGAGTCTGAACTTCAGTCTCCTGTGCCGACTCCTCCGCCTCCTTCCTTCACTAACGGCATGCTGAAGCGAACAACTACTTCGTTTGACTTTCCTCAAGCCAACCATTGCCTGTACTCTCTACGCATTTTTGAAGCACTCATCTCTTTGATAGCGCGCATCGCTTGTGTTCAATTTGTTCATTTCGCGCCAATCGAGGTATGCAGACTCTTTCTCCACTTTATATCCCCAGCCCATCCTAATTGACTGTTTGCAGATCTCACTCCAAGCTTGCAAAATTCACACCGCAGTCCGTGAGTACCATAACTTTCTAATGAAGTTCAAGCGTGTTGGCCATGGAACAAACCAGTACGGATTGGCTCCCTTTATCCCGCCAGACAGCCGCAGAAACTGTACGTACATACGTATGTCTCTAGATTTTGCCTGAATTTAAATTTGACACCAAGGTTCGAACTGATTTTCGAACCGAACCCTCCTGGCACCAGTAACGAAGGGAGAAAGGAGGCCCCCAGATGTCTATGTTTGATGCCACGTTTCTCTTCTTCCCCTCATGTCTGACTCCTCAACTGGCCCAGGACTGACGCGATGGAACGCTAGACCCTTTCCATCTACGCCGTTTTTTTCCTCAAGTCTTCCGAATCCTTCAAGCCGCCCTATCTTCCACTGCTCCTCTTAGCGCTGCCTTGAATGTCCGTTACGTCCCTCCCCGCCTCTCCAATGTCTGACTCGCCCCCGATACGCATCTTTTACGCCACTCGTGGATCTGCCAGCGCACCCGGTAACCACCTCCACGAAATCACCTTGATGTGCGCGCCTCCCGCTGACGCCTACACCGCCTATCAGGCTGGCGTCCCAGCGGCGTCGGATCAGGGCTATACCACACTTAGCTCTTCTTGCGAGCGCTCCCTGATTCCTGGGAGGATCTGACCGAATGCGGATTTTCGGTGCGTCTGCATTTACCCTCCGTTGTCTTTCTCCTTCCCCAAGTCGGACGCGTAGCGTTCACTTGCCTTCCTTCATTTCTTTCTATCGTCGCACGAATCCACCGATACTGACTATTCCCTGCGGATACGTCGCCTCCCGATGCCATTCCGTGCCCAGGCAGGGCAGGAACTCCTTTACTGTGCAGCATCGCCCCCTCTGCACCAGCTTCCTTGGCCGACCTGCGTCTGCGCTGCCCACGGCTACAATTCCCGAGTCTTCAGTTCACTAGTGAACCATGCTTGTCAGTCCGGGGTATACCCTAGCTATCCTAGTTCTTTCACATCTAAAACAACTCTAGTTGAAGCCCAGCGTAACGCAGGTGCGCTTCAATTTGTACTGCGTACTTTAACTTCAATCCCTTCCATTACCTTCCTCTCTCACTCCGACTCCGTATGTCCGAATTTGAATTTCTGCACTCATTCGGAAGCTGGCTTCCGCCAATCATCCTCAACTAACATTCATCATTCTCGCATTATAAGCATTTACGTTCATCGCGCAAGAGCATATTCAACATCACCGAGTCGTCCAAAGTTCAACCTCGGACTCCACTAGTCTCCGAGTGTATTCCCACCTCGGCCGGTACTAGGTGAGTTTCCATTCTCATCGAACGCACTTCTCATCAGTTATCTTCCAGCTCGGAGTCAAACCTGGCTATTTTCGCCGAGTCAAGTGAAACTCGACGCGACTTGGAACCCGGGCTGCGCCTCCAGATCGTGAGTATCGTGCGTGCGCGGTATCTTTCAATTCGACGCTTGCGAGCGGGACATCGGTGCGTTTCTCACGTCACTTTGCTGTTCTTGTACTTATTTCACCCCTTCGTTCGGCATGTACATATCATGGAGAAGGACTTGAATTACATATAAGCGCTCGCGTCATACCCATCCATATATTCCGGAGCACGCATACATTCCTGCAGCGCTTCCATTATTTCCGCATCCGGACAGTGGCGACAGTCCCATCCACCTTGACAGCCCTGTCGAAATCGACGAGTGCGATGACCCCAGTGGAATTGACCATCAGGTTTTCAGCTCGTACATCGTGATGATGTATCCCGTTCCGGTGCAGCAGTTTCAAGATGTTGACTATTTCCCATCTGCAGAAAGTTTCATTGGTCGATTCAAGTGAATCACTGGGGACGCAGGGCAGCGGGACAGGCCACAAGACATGCAGGGTGCCACCTCCGCATATTCACCCATTCGCGCCACTCGTCGCCGCGCGCAATTCTCACCCAATGAGCTCGACTCCCTCACTCTTAATGGCGTCATGTTTGGGGTGATACATACCAACATATCACTAGATCGACTCCTACCAGAGGGTCTGGTAGCTACCGATCGACGTGCCGCAGACCTCGACTATCCGGCGCGCGCGCGCTCGACACGTCTGCCCACCTGCTGGAGGCGATTAACCTGCTGCGCCTGCCCGAGCTCGACACGGAGAAGCTAACCCTCACCGAGGTAGATTCTCTGTTTCCCTTTCTCTGATATGCAGCAACTTGGGGGGAGGCCGATGCTTCGCACGGCATAACTCGTACTTTACATTTTGTCTACTTATTCCTATGTTTTTATTGCTAATTTTTATACCTGGTATTTGCCTTCCAGCTATCCGCAATACCCCAGACGCTTTTCAACGGTGTTAAGGATCGTATATGTATGTGCAACTCAATGAATCCGCTTGTAAGTCCGGCTTGAAAAGAAGGTTCATTGCTCCAACGGAATCGTCACTTGTTCCCGCTTGCACTTGTATACCATTCGAGTCTTTTCATATTGTAAGTAGAAGTGCCGATATTAATATATTCGTTACACCAGCGACTCACCGACATTTATGTAGAAAGTATAATCCCAATAAACATGAACAAAACACTAAAACATTCAGCCAAGTCATGATTGACACTGAGCAGGAGCTAATGCCCTAAGTAGTTGTTTCTGCGTAGATGCGAATCTGAGTATATATGATGGATGACCGAATTCGATGAATAGGCTGGTCATCAATGATCTCGGTAAATTCCGAAGTCTTACGCACGGAAGACTGTCACAGCCACAGCCTTACTTTGCGCGTCTGGTTTCCCACGGATATATACCTTTGCCCTTTGTCTACATAAACAATATATGTACAAACCCTCAGTGGGCAAGCCCTCCCCCCCGCCCATAACATGATTGGGTGACTCTCAGAGCAATAACAGCTAATTATTCGTGGGAATGGGTGCAATAACCAGACTGGGAACAACAGCCAACCTATATTCAGGCGGGTAATCTGAACCAAGGGGCGCCGATGTCGAAAGATATTGTTGAAAGACTCACACGATTATATCAGGGCGATCATTTGCAGACTGTCCAGGCCTTAATTGCGACTTGATTTCCGGCCAACGGGGGTTCATAGTGAAGGTGATGAAGAGAGTGACTCGTCCAAATGCTTTGCGGAGTTCAAGGCAGTCGGAAATGTTAGCTGCAGACCAAGCTGGTGAATGAACAAAAGTGGAAGGAAGACGAACATCCTCCACCGGTTCTTCATCACCCATCCCAATGTATTCGGCCTCGTCGGGATCGGAATGTTGATTATGGCGGATATATGTTAGGCGGGCCTCTTCAACGGCACTCCAGGCGTCGACCAAATACTCTCCTACGCGAACTGAATGTCTTTTACAGAAGGTGTGAGGAATTAAAGGTACCTGTTAATCGCGAAAAAGTGGACATCTGCTCTGCATTCATATAGAACTAGAACCGTGTCCGGTACCATCGCGCCTGGCTAAATTTGCTGCCATCAGAGGTGAGACGGGTGAGAGCCTACCCCAGTGTGCCGTGAGGAAGTAGCAGCAAATAATGGAGCGGTTCCACAAATGGCGAGAAAAGATCTAGAAATATGGGTTCGACTTGGTCCTTTCGTCGAATGACCAATTTACGGCGTGAAGGGGGAGAAGCCGGGGCGAGCGAAACAATAGCGGCAATTTCATCACTAATGCTGTTGGCGTGTTCAATGTGCAGAGCCATGTCCTCATTGTCAGTATAAGAACCGAGGTTCTCCAGTTCTGCAATAAAGGGATTCACTCGCTCTAACCCAGCGAGGGCTTTGTTAATCCAAGCATGCGGAATATCCATGTCTGCACCATTTGCAAATATGGCTGAAGGGTCGTGAATGAACCAACGGATCGCATGCTGACCCTCATGGGCTGGGAGCATTCGGTGATAAGTGCGCCCACCTGCCAAAGTCACCGCAGCTATGCCATCTGGAAATGCCATAAAATCGCCATCGTAGACGCCGAGAGCAGTGAGAGAAAAGATGTTGTTGAGTTTCCGAGAGAGGCTGGCCGTTTTTCTGTTTTGAATGAAATGATCCCACTCGTGAGGATACGGCGGGAGGAGCGGTTGGTAATGAGTGCCTTTGGGTCCGCAAATGAAGAACTGATTGTGAATTCTTTCACCCGTCAGTGCCTACCCATTTCGATCAGGAAATCTCAACGTGGTGGAAGCAATTGAGTGCACTTTGATACCACAATTTTTACAATTCCTGTTCCAGAGGAGCCCGAGAGGATGAGTGATTTGCGAGCTGTTGAGAATAGCGACACGATCCCACCATGGAACACTGGATGCTGCTCTTTGGGTGTTATCTACGTTGCGGTGATTAGCGCGGTTTACCGTATTTTTGTGGCGAATTTGCTGGACACGATCCTCAGATAAAATAGAACGTGAAAGTCTTCGAGCAGTTGTGATTTGAATTCTCCTGTTGTCACGATCAATGCTGGGCTCATTACTTCGGTGACGTCTCTGTGCTTCACGGCGGAGAGTACGGTGCCTCTCAGCTTCTGTTTGTTGTCCATTGTAGTCCGTGGGCTGTGGAGGCATTCCGAGAGTAAAAGTTCCGAGAGAAGGCAGAGCTGTCATTTAATTGCGTGTCGAGCTGCCAGATAAAAGTGGGTAGTAACACCGCAGTACACTGCTGTAGAAAGCATCTGAAAGAAGTAATCTCAGTGGCTTGCGCGTCGAGGCGGCCCATCAAAAAGCGTAGTAAGAGCGCAGCACACGGCTGCGTGGAGACTCCATTTCTGGAAGAAGAAACCCAAAGTCTACAGTGGAAGAGGCTGTTCATGGCGGTGGCTGACGGAACTCACCGGTGGATCAAAAGCGCAGGAACAGCGCAGCATGCGGCTGCGTGGAGAGCCCTTTTTTGGAAGAAGAAATCCAAAGTCTAAAGTTGAAGAGGCTGTTCAGGGTGGTGCCCGGAAATCACCGGTGGATTAAGAATCAGTTTGAATGGAAAGACGGAGATCGATGTGAAGGTGATGGCGGAGTTTGAAAAGGCTTCGGACGGACACACATAATTTTATAAAGAGAGTGAGTCGGAGCCAACTAATGTGTGTAATCAGTTGTTGAAAAAAATATAACAGTATCAGGACACAATTCACGAACGACCCCTCCTCCGACACTGGTTCGACGACACTGGCCGCTTGGGTTTCGGCAAGACCTCGACGCTTCGGTGGGAGTGGCCATATCCCAAAGTCATGCAACCACTGATTTATTGTATACTGTAAATATAGAGAGGATGGATATCAAGCTTAATACAGAGTCGGAGCCAAATAAAGTGTCGAATTGAGTATTGAAAAAAAAAAAAAAATAGACTGAGAAGATTCGAACCGGACCCACCTCGGTGAATTATATAATCACTAAATACATTAGATTGAGCTCTTAAAAAGACTTCAAAAATCTAATGAACACAGCCACTATTTTATTACCTCGTTGAAACGCACTGATAAAGTTTTACCAACTCAAAATACTGGATCCGATTGATTAAAAGAACGATCACTTTACTACGTAAAGTACTCGTAACTCATCTGTGACAGTGCTTGAATTATGATACACGTCTCGGCAGGATGATTATGCAGAAAACCACGAGCAAGGCCACCACCAATTGGCTGCAAGTGCATGTTCTGGCGTATGCGGCTAGAATCCCCCGTCCGGTGGGGCTGGCTTCGGATTGGTTTGAGGACAAGTCAGCTACGGTACGTGTCGTCGGTTGAGCACCAATAGGATCTGGACTCATTCCCGCTATTCAGCTCTCCGAAGGGTCGCTGTATGTCAAGCTAATACGCGCCATAAACGAGCTAGCAAATTCCACCTCCACTGAGCCTCTCCTCACGGTCGGACTCCTCGCCGAGATTTTCTCCTACCTCAAAGACGACGCGCTCGCTTTCCTCGCCGGCGTCTGGACGACTTCCCATCCCTCCAATCTTGGAGCCGCCCACGGCCTTCAATGTGCCTCCCTTCCTGTCTCGGTATTTCACATCCTCTCCTGAGCTCCTGGCGATTTATCGGGCTCCCCCTCTTTTGCTCGATATCCACACGACTAGGGTTTCCATTGCGAACACCGGTGCATAGCTTCTTCTTCGCATCAACGCTACCTCACGTTCATGGGCCAATTCCTTGTTAAGTATCCGTCACCGTCTCTCACTTCGGAAATGGCCGATTCTCGCTCATTCCGGCGTCCTTCAACCCTACAGATCCGATTCAAGGAGGACAACACCGACACTACTGACAGGAGACGCGCATGTGGAAATAAAGGCGTGTGCCCGTCGCCTAACCCCAAATTTACTTGATGGTTTATCTCACCGATCGCGGTGATTAACGATGGCCTTGGATACGTTCGCATTTTCCTATAATCTCAAAATTCACTCATCTCCGTCTAGCAAAGTAGACCTACGCACATCCCCTACGCCATACACAGGCAGGGCGCGTGCAAGAAGCGATACATCAGGTATGTCGCTTTAACACTCTCCCGTTCCTTTTTTCCTCTCTTTTCGCCCGCCCACGGATATTTTATTCATCGCTCTGATCCCGATTCCGCCCCGAGCCGCGGTCCACATCATAACGCGCATGATTTTCTCACTGTCCGCGTTGCGCTCACTGTAACAGCAAACGAGGACTACCGCCCTTCATTTGAAGCGCGTTCGTTTCGTTTGCTCTTCTGTGAGTGCCCGCGCGACGCCATCAATTTATTCCTTCGACTTTGTTATCCGTCTCAATGATCTTCGCAAGCCTTGTGCTGTAAGGTCCGCGTCAATCTGTAGGTCAAGCTAACCTCGCAAGAATCTCCCAGAAACTATAACTTCAGTCCAAGGGGAGTCGGTGAAGTATATGATTCCAGAAAACTGTCGTACATCGCAACTACAGGGAGTATAATTACCAAAGTAAGTGAGATCTGTATCGACTGACCTTGTGCCTAAAAAATTGACTACTTTGTAAACTAGGAATAGCGCTCAAAACAACTCTAACCCACTCCTCCAAGCTGCCACCATCCGCCCTTCACGTTGCGTTTCGACTGCTTCTCGCGCGCTCAATTTGCCATGGACACGCCTGATTGTTCCACTCCGCGATGTAGCAGTCAGCACGCACCAAGCCCGACTCTGGGATTTGCGTGCTGGCTACCACTTCGCGGTGTGGCACTTTCGAAGCACTTTCAATCGCGTCTATTAGACGCAAATCCTACGCGCATCAGACCCTACCACGTGTTGCGCGCAGGATTCGCGTCTTGAGCCAATCAATGAGCGCGTTTTTGTTGGAAAAAGCAAGACACCAAACGACGAGGAGTACACCACAATGAGGGTTCCTGTTGTACAGTCAAATGTTTGATCTTTCTGTACTGCAAACTGCGATTGAGAGGTTGTTCACCGACCGCGAAATAAGCGCAAGGAGGTACCTAACTAATCCGCGACATCGAGGCATACAGTCTCGGTCGGAAAGATTCTGCCGTGGGAAGCGTGGCCGGAATTACGAAAGTCGATGAAAAATTGGCACTGCTCGTCGGCCAGACAGGGGATTTTCGAGGAGAAATTGGCTGCACTTGAAGCTTCAATGGAGCGGTATGATATCGTGAAATGGGTCCCTTCGCACCGCGTTCAATCCCAGGAGCAAGCCGAACATCAAGTGGTCCGATCCTGCATGAATCCGCAGCCTGCTACTTGCGATGATGGGAGAAGCATAAAAAACCGCTGAAAAACTGCTGACGATATCGGCTGAGATCGGGTTATGGATAATAATGATTGATTGCGAGAAAAAACGGATGTAAAACAGGAACATAGTGTAAATGCGAGGGGAATTCTGTGAGCGATGTACGTGATTATAGGTAGGGGCACGGAAATGAGTACCCCATTTCTACTCACGGAACGGGCACCGTGCCTAACTATAATCGAGGGATAGAAGTCCGCGCGCAGCGGGCTGCATGCACCACCGACAAGTCTATCTACATAATCCCGGAATGTAGCGCCTCATTCCTAGAAAGATAGAATTTGAGATCTGTGGGATCCTGTAGAAAACACGGAATCAGCAAGGCATCGACTGTAGGGAAAAGGCCTTCGTCACAGTTATTCCCGGGCACCCCGAGAGCCTTCCGATCTTCTCTCACCAAGTTTGCCAACGTCGATAGATAATCGTGAATTATTTTCTTGTATCGAGCGGAAACGTCGGATCCGACGCAGATAACCCCGGTCCACGCTGGCTCGTTGAGCTCCGTAGAGCGGCGTGCAAGGGTGGCGATGTCCATTGCATCGTCTCCTGGAATTTCCTCGAAAAATTTGCCGTCCTCCTCCTCTACCATCTCTACAGTAATAGCCCAAAACTCTTCGATAGCAGTTTGCGAGTAGGGTTCGTCACCGTCCGCAGCAGGTTCCCCTGCGTCCAGGACATATTTGGAAAGCTTCCGTTGAAGCCCTTTCTGAGCGCTGAGTCTGGCCTCTCGTTCGCGGCGTGCTTTGGCCCGCCCGGCACGCTCCACCGTCTGTCGTTTGGTTTTCTTCTCTGCCTCTTCCCTAGCAATCTTCAGATAGGCCTCCTCCTTTTCCTTCTTGGAAAGGCCCGGATTAAGCAGTTCGGCAGCAGTCGCTAGACTATCTTGGTGGAGGACATTGAACGATTCTTTCTCTTGTTCTTGCTGCACTGCCAAATCGTAAAGCTTTTTAGTTTTCAGGGGAGGAAGGTGAGGGATTATGCTGGAGTGGACAACAGCTAAACGGTAGTATGGCCCAGCCGTGGCGAGTAGAATCACCGTGTCTTGGCGCCAAAAGCGGGGCGAGAGGAACAGCAGTGTGCATTGCGTGACCACCTGCTTTCGACCCAAATTGAGCTGGGTGATGATAGATTTGACGTGGTCTTCGAAGTCTGTCGGGTGCCTGGTGGGACTACGTTTTCTTTCCTCGAGCACAGGAACCTCGATGTCATCGATGGATATCTTCCGCCAGAAATTCCAGTCCCTAGTATTTCTGTATGCACCTTCCAAAAAATCGGCGAGGGAGGAAGAGCGATGATCCTTCAGGGACGCCCGAGGTAAAACGAGAGCGTGATCGACGTAAATGCCGCGAGCATAACGGTCAGGCGTTGTCTCGTCCGGTTTTTGATCATTGTCGAGTATGGAAATGTAAATCGGGAATTGGGGGCAGATAATCATGCTGTCCTGGTTTTGCTGCACCAAGTCCCTTAGCATGATCACGCTGATTGCATAGCCGATTGTCTCCAGCCGCCGAGAGTTGTATACAATCGACTCGGACGTGGCCAATGCCAATGCCAAGGCAATGAATGATGAAAGCGACTCTTCCATGGTGTGGGACTTGGAAAGCTCGAGGTTGCGATGGTGCCTGTACATATGTGAGGACGACGATCCTTACAACGCAGATGAAATGAAGCTTTGACCTGAATATCGCGAGCGGGGAACGACACAACTGGCGACGTCAAAACAAAGGCACATGCTCTACAAGAGGCACGAGGCACGGAAGGGCACGGAACATCGGATAAGTTCTATGCCGCCTTTGTTCTTGATTATTCAGACGTCGAAAATGGATCAAACAATGTCTCGTGCAACTCGCGAGCAATTAATGAAATGAAACTTCGATAAGAGACCCGGTGCAGCACGAGAAACGGCTATCTAATAGCGGGGGTTCGCGACAAGGGTGTCCATGTGGATCTCATGAATAAGATGATCAATTACACCAATTAACACACACTCCTCAGCATCACCGGCGTTTGGTAACCCTCAAATTCATACTCGTAACCATCCGGCACCGTCTTGAGGTCAAGAAGAAACCACATTGGAACCCTCTGCACACCTTGTGGGCGGCCCAAGGTAGTACGGCATGCTTCGATGAAGTCCAGGTTTGAGATAGCGCTCTCGATATCGTCTGCAGTGTCGTTGGTCCAGGTGTACACGAGAACACCGGCCGTTCGTTCGTCATATAGGGCCTGAAGTTGAGGTCGTTCCCATGGCCTGACGACAGTGGGCGTCAAAGACCCAGTTCTCTCAGCGGTGGCATAGTAGTTGCACGCACTTGTAGATCTTGTCATAACCGAGCTGCATCCACCTCTCGCATACAAATGGTCCCTGGAGTGTCCGTGGAATCTTTCCAAGAGCCTCGCGAGCGGCGTTGGTGAGCTGTCTGTATGGAACGATCCATCCGTACACGTAAAAAGGAGTTCGGAGACCTCGGGCGTCGCGGTGGCCTGCTGGTGCGGGTGGCTCTATCGCAGTATGGATCAATGGAAATTGGTTACTGAAGAAGGGTCAGTGGAGGTCAGTCGATGATCTGAAATGGACATTACAGTTCCTGGCATCGCGACATGGTAAAAGGCAAGTTGATTTAGATCATGTGGGCGTTCGGCAATCACTACTGCATGGCATTTCCGTCAGTGCCAAACAGAGCTCACGCAAAGCTCACGGGCAATTGGCTACACCGCGACTGTGCTCGGTCTTGGCTCGGTCTGTTCGGCGGGTCATCCCAATCTCTATGGATGCTGAGCGTAATGTCATCCGATGGTTAGTATATCTAACATATCCCGCCAGTACAATAACGCTGACCAAAACAATCCAGGGCCCAGGCCGGATGTCTCAATCTGCTGGGATGCTCAAGACCTTTAGTCTTATGCCCGGCCGCAACAATAGGACCTCCCATTCCCCGCGTGTCGTCTGTGCTCGTCCATTCCGTCATTTCTCTGCCGGGTGATGACAGCAGTCTGCAGATTTTACCGCCTCGGCTCCTGGCGCTGTGGCTGCATCCCTTACTGCATTAATCTCGCTCATTTGCCCCCGACCAGGGTAACGTGCGTCGTCAATCTTAACTTCCGCCGCCCCGAGCCGACTGTACGTTGCCCTACAGATTTCTCTTGCCATCCGTCCCGACTCGCACTACAATGCCACCTTCTCGACACCGCTAGCCACAAGGGTCTTCACGGCGCAGTGCCCTCACGAGATCCCGTACATGTCGTACCGAGGTCGCACGAGCCCTTGCGAGTCTGTACATTTGCCTTACCGCTCTCCACACCGCACTCATTCTCATTCGGGATGTACGCTCTGAATCGTTGTTGCGTCGCGCGCGGGGGGGCTGCTCATAGTCCGCAGTTGGGTGGTACAGCGCGTCGTGCAAGGCCTCTCGCGTGAGCCACTGCCTTCGAGTCGCACTTCCGCGACCGCCAGGCTCCCGCGCACGAGCATGCAGCCCTCCTCTCCCTCTCCCTCTCCCTCACTACCGACCCCATTTTCTCCAGCTTCGCAAAATCTGAGGGAAGCCTCTCCCATGGCTCTGCCAGCTGCGCCCACCCTCCCGTTGAGCCGCTCGCAGTTGCCGAGCGGCGTCGAGCTCGTCTGTCCCGTTCCTCGACAGGCCCGCCCACCATCTCCACCAGCCCTTGGCCAATCGCGCGCGCTCGGACTGGCGTCCTCAAAGCCGTCCCGCCCGGCCTTTACGCTGCCCATACGGCTGGCGTCGCCATGCCCTTCCGTCCACTTTCGCCGCCAGCACCCACTCACCGCCGCACGCGCTTCCCCTATGGTTACGCTTGCACCCCCGCCCAACCCACGCCCGCCCCGCCTTTACACCGTGCCGCCCATCGCCGCTTGGGCCCGCGCCGCCCGCCGTTGCCGTGGCGACCCGAGCGCCACGTCGCACCCTGCTTCTTGCCACCACCCACTGCCTATGCCGCTCTGGTCGGCACCACCCCGCCGCCTGGAACCTTCGCCGGACGTACACCGTCGCCGACCTCACATCACGGTGGACGTTCACCGTCGCCGGCTGGCGGGCTGTCCCCGACTCAAATCACCTCGTCGCCCGCTTCTAACACCCCGCGCCGCCCACTCCGCACCCGCCCGTGCCCGTGTTACGTCGTTCTGCGTACCTGCCCGTGATACCTCGCCCCTCCCCACTTCCAATACCTCGCCCGCCGACTTCTCACACCCCGCGCCGCCCACTCCACACCCGCGCTTGCCCGTGCCGCCATCCCCGCCCCCAATACTCGCCCTGTACCCCGCCCGCGCCGCCCGCACCGCCTGTGCCGCCGCCGGCGCTCGTGCCACATCGCCCCACGTGTCCACCTACCCGCGCAAGACCCGCTTCCCATACCCGTGCCGGCCACTCCGTGCGCACCCTTGCCCGAGCCCACGTCGCTGCCCTAGCCCGGGCGCACGCTTCCCCCACTCGTGCCGCTCCCCGTGTCTGCCCGCCTCGCCTGCTCCACGACCGCCCTCTCCCGCACCACCCCTGCCCGTCCACGCCGACGCTGCCCCTCTGCACTCGCCACGCCACCACGGCAGCACCTCCCCTTCCCCGTTCTGCCCTCCCCACCCGTCCCGCATCCACCTCGGCGCTGCGCTCTCCCCACACGCCCATCCCTCCCTGCCTCCCTTCCGCCCGAGGCTGCCCGGCCACATCATGTCCGCGCCCCACCCCCATTGTCTGTGCGCATCCGCATCCGCACCGTCTGCCCGCAAACGCCTCCGCGTCGGCACGCCTCCCTTCCCCGTGACCACACCGTGTCCGCACCGAACTTCCGTCCCATCCCGCATTCAGCTCACCGCTGTGCCCTCTCCGCGCCTGCGTCGCTGTACTCGTCCCGTATCCGCCTCGCCGCCGCGCTCTCTCCGCCCATCTGTCCCGCCTCGCGTCCACCCCGCTGCCGCACCCTCCTCCCGTGGGCTGCCACGCCCGTGCCGTGCAGCCCGCTCCGCACACCCGTCTCCGTGTCGGCACGCCCTCCGCCCCGTATCGTCAACGGGAGCACGCCAACCCCCTGTGCGCTGGCACCGCCGTCCCATCCCGCATCCACCTACGCCGCTCCGCGCCCTCCTGTTGGCACACCTGTGCCGCTCGGTGTCCATCGCGCAGCTGTATCCTCCCCCCGTGCCAGTCCTGCTCCCCGATTCGGGCGCTGTAAAACCACCTGCGTCTCTTGCGCGTCAATACGCCCGTTGCGTCCCACATCCATCTCGCCACTGTACCCGCTGCCGCGTGGCCTCGCCCATGCGCCATGCACCGTGCACCTCCCTCTCCGTCCGCGTTGCCCCTCGCCACGCTGGCCTCTCCTGCGCTGCACTCTCCCTGCATCTCAGCACTACACCGAGTCCTCGCATCTCTACTGTGTATGCGCCGCCCACCGCACCTACCGCCGCAGCTGCGCGGGTCGACCGCATCACGTCTGCACTGTCTCCCCCCTCCCTGTTGCACCCCCTCTCGCGCTGTGTCCGCATCGGTAACTCCGCCAGACCCTCCCTACCGTATTCAGCTCTACGTACGGTCCTCTCACGCATCTTCTCTTGTACACCTTAACTACGTACCTCTGTCTCCGTTTCCATTACCCACGCAGGTTTTCTTACTCCACAGAATAGATCGTTTGCTGCCTTGCCCTATCGTAATTCGTGGAGAGCCAGTTTTCGGCCAGCAAATTTTGCCATAGCTGGTCCTCAAGACAATTCTTTTCGGCTGATTTCGTCTATCTGTTGTAGACATGCACCGCACTCTCAGCCTATCCCTCTCTCCTCTGCACTTTCAAAGCCACGATATTGCGAAATAAGATCCTGTGAGTAGTATCTGCTATCGGTGTCCGGAGTGAATTTCACTGACCAGGCCCATAGCGAACCTCGCGGGTTTCAGCGCTTCGGCGGCCAGCACGGCGAAGACGAATTTATTCATCGGGGGTGTGCTCCGTGTCATGAAGGCATATGGCTTCGACTTTATTGACATCGAGTGCCCGATATTTGCGCACGAGTACTCACTGCATTCAGGCCACTCCGCGGCGCAGCTTGCCGAGCTGCACCGCCATGACGCGCGCTGAGCCGAGGTGCCGCGACAGAGTCTGCCGCGATGATGGCGGCAGACCTACGACGCGCTATACCGCCATGCGCCGAGACGAGGTCGGCAGACTACGCCGCGCTTTGTGTCCCACCTCCCACCGATCTCGGCACACCCTGCCTACCTTCGCTGGACCTCTCCTGCCCCGCGTCCCGGCCTTGACATGTTAAGTATTTGCTGTTGACCGCCTGGGAAAATTCTCACCGCTTAGCTTGAGAGGACTCCATCATCCCTGGTGTTGCTATCGTATAAGTGCAGTGGGTCGCTGCCACTCGCACACGCTCTTCCTCTTCCCCTCTCTGCTTGATTCGCTGGAATTGAGGCTGGTATTTATTTATTTCTTGCACAGGTATCCGCCGCCACCAACTACCCCGAGGTCCGATCTAGCAGCTATGAGAAAGGAAGGTCGGCTGTATCGGCGAGATCAGCCGATGATGTGACAGTCTGATGTCACTCAGCTGGCAGGACGCACAGAACCTGTCGATGGTGAGTACTTATCTCGACGATTTGAATACCAGACGTGGATTTAGAAATGGAGGCAGACCGCGGCGGACTATGTCCGCCCTCGGATCGGTCGCGCTCAGCCGCGACGCCTCGGGCGCACCTTGGGCCGCGGAGGGGTCTGAATGCAGTGACTTATGTAGTGCTGTCCAAAATATGATATTGATATGATTTTGGCGTATCATATTATATGGATATCATATTACACCCCCGGGCTCCGTATCGTATCCATATTATATTATCTTTGTATTACAGCTAATAACAGTACCGAAGGCGCGGATCGAAATTTTCTGTTTTCGGAGATTTTTGATCCCCGCCAAAGAATTGTTCGTATCTCGCTCAGTTCTGCACCGATTCACCTGAAACCAGGCTAGATCGTCTGGAATAATTCATGCGCAATTAGTGATAGAGTCATATCCTCAAAAATATTATCTTTTCAAATGCCTCCAAAATCCTACTTCCAATGCAAGATTTCTGTCTACCACACTCAAATCATGTCCGAAGGGTCTCGATTTCTGTGAGAAGCGACCTTCACACGTTTGAAAAATTGTCATAGAGTCGGAAATATTTTTATGGCCAACCAAGACATCTATTATGTGGTAGAGACATTTTGAACCGGAAATATATATCTGGCTCCAGTTCTCTGAGTTCTCAGCCAAACCGGCTGGTGGATCATTCTAACGGGATAAAGCATACCTCTGTAGGCTCTTATTCCATTGATTCTGACAAACACCTGCATCAAACATTGCTAATCAGGTTGTGTTGCGGTGTGGTGATCATCAGGTCGCCGTGATGATCACATCGTGCCCACAACATGTCACTGCCTGCCCTTTGTCCTTGAAAACCACTCCCTCTCCCATGGCAAGAAGAAGATGACAAGTTCCTCTCAAAAATATCTATTCACACAATCTAAAGTGACAGGTTATTCGCCTATCACAGAAATATCACAAGGGCTCCGCCAAGATTTGCGTTTCAAGTTAGACCAAGCAGCAGGGAGCGAGATCGAAGAAGGCAAGTCATCGTCCGAGGACAGTACCATTGCTGTTTGTGACTCAATGGAGCGGAGAGTGTGCGGCCAAGGTGGATTGAGTCAAGGCTAGGCTAGAACTCCTGGTGGGGACAGTAGTGCTGTTGGCCTTGCTTTCAGTGAGACATTGGCTCTTGCGTTTTCTGGCTGCTGCAAGGGTTCCACCCTTTTCCATCAAAGAGACAAAGAGAAAATGGAGGCACATCGTGTGTACAATGATGTGATCACGGTAACTTGATAGTTACTGCACCGCGACGGGACAGGACACGACAAAGTTATATTCAACCGTATGAAACGGTTTCGACCAATGGAACGTCAGGAGAGCCAGTCGACGTTGCACTGATGAGCTTGAACGGCCTATCTTGTTGAGAACTTGAATAAATAAAGCAGTTCATGTATTGCCGTTCAAAATGTATGCAAAGCACGGTACACTTCTTAGGCAAGACATATAATTATTTTTCACTCTATGACAATCTTCCAAATACTTGTATGGTGCTTCTCAAGAAAATTTAGAGGTGTCCGACATGGTTTGAGCCCGGTACACGGAAATTTCGGCCAGGAAGCTGTGTTTTGGGAGCAAGCCAAAATATTATATTATTGCGAATCTGGCTCTATCACTAATTGCGGCTGAATTAGCCTGGAAAATCTGGCTATGTTTCGACCTAATCTGTGCAGAATTGGGCGAGATACAGGCAATTCTTTGGAGGGGATCAAAAACAGCCCAAAACAGAAAATTTCGATCCGCGCCTTCGGTACTGTTACCAGCTGTAAGAGAAGCCAGAAACCCGTAACAAATTTTAAGAGAAGCCAGAAATGCGAACTGGAAGCAAGCAACGGATAGTCACTGATCAGAGCCTTGCCAGCATACTGTTTCGCCTTTTCGGAGCCTGCACGCAGTGCTCGGGCGATTTGGGGCTCCTCAAATTCGTGTTCGTCGGCCAGGCTGGCAAGCCTAGTCTCCATTAATTTATAGAGCAGTAGAATCTTACAAATGGTAGGAACGCCCTTTCTTGAGAGTTCTAAAGTTACAGCTTGTAGAACCTGGATATTTGCGTACAACACGAAGTCAGAATATTATTTGACAGGGATCCAATACGAACCTCAAGGGTGTCCATCAACTTGTCGATGAACTCCCAGTCAGAGGAGTGCATCTCCCATTTCTTCTTTGTTGCAAGTGCTGCGGCTTTGGCCTTTCCTGTAAGCCCACGGGCCATATCCGCGACAAACACATCGAGAGCCTGAGTCGTGTTATGCCTTAGTTACTTCACAGAAGAAATGAGTTCACATACTGCTGAAAGATTACGGGCGCGCTGCATCTCTGCATACATAGTGTTCCAACGGATCACCATGCTTCGCATGAAGACAAGATGGCGATACTCTGGATCAGCCAGCTTGTAGATGAGAACACGGGCCTTCTTGCGTCGAATTTCCGAGCGAAGGATATGGACTACGCTTGAATGGATCTGGAAATAGTGAGAGAATGGAAGAAACAATTCAGAATGAGATCTTTACCTTGTCAACCGGCGTAAAGACTTTTTCGGGCTTCGCCTTTTTACCCGTCTTTCCATTCCCCGTCCCCGGCCCTGCGTCCGCAGGCTCTTGAACCATGCCAACTTCCTCCGTCGGCACCTCTTCGACTGCGAGCACAGGAGCCTCATCCACCAACAAACCCTCATTCTCCTCGTCTCCGGAATCGGACAGATCAGACCCCGAAGGATCCGGATCGTGAATGTCCTTCTCCAACCGACCCGCTTTTATATCCTTCGCCATTTCCTCCGTCTCCGCCATGACGACAGGATCCTCATCCGGATTGTAGACTAAAGAGAACTTATGTGTGTCCTCGTACAGGTCCTTCTCCGCAATTGACGGAGCTAAACCGAGAGTGGCGGTAATATTTCTCGAATGAAGGTCAGGAACAATTGGGAAACCATAAATCGAGTGTGAGATGATGCACTGAGCAACAAGATTTGTAACGTGCCCGCCACAGCCAATTTGCATGTTGCGGGCCATTCCAACTTTTGGATTGTTCTGTGCGCAAAAACGCACAAGTGCGCGACTCATCGTCCCATTAGTGGACGCATTATCAGCGCCGAATGCGACTAAAGAAAGATTGTGAGGGGGAGATGAGCTGAAAGCATATTATGTGACGTAGGGACAATCCCATCCATTTTCCGATGGGATAATGAAGTGAATACGAGCTTTGCGACAGCCGCTCCACTGTGGTCGCCATGGAGAGGAAGGAGATCGAGAACATGTTCTTGTAGAACCCAGTTGTCGTCGATGAACGTCACCGTTACCCCGCAGAATGCATGAACCATATTTTTGGTGGTCTCGAGGTCAGTCGCAATGCTAATTTTGGACTTGTTATTCTAACAAAAACTTAGCGAGCAGTTGAGAGACGGTAAATTTACACACCCGGATAATGGTCTCGAGTTTTTTATCAAGTCTCGGTGAAGAACCTTGAGATCGCGAACAACAGTCTGATGCGACACCTTGGCTTTCAATTTCAAAGGAAGGAGGTGGGTGAGAAGATCGAGCATCTCTTGATTCTCGGTCAGGCGAAATGGAAGGTCGTCGCAAACAATCGCCTGCACAAGATGTTGGCGGTAACTATGCTAGGTGACTGATTTGGCAGGGTTCTCTATTCCGCGCTGAACGAAAGCCTGCATCATATCACACTGGGCATCCACAGGACTCGGACCGGAGCCGTCAGCAAGTGGGGGCAAACCCCGCAACGCTCGGTCCTCGGCTTCCTGAAACTTTACCCACGACTGTGACGTGGGCCGGCCGGTACAGCCTTCAGCATGCGCAGTGAAATTGCTAGGTAAATGGCACTTCATGGTCTCTTCGGCAAATGATGCAATACCCTCAGAACGGGGAGTCGTTCGGAACACACTACTTGGTATAGAAAAAAGTGATGGACAATGGGTTTTTGGGGCATATCTCCGCAACCAGTGAACATTTTCGCCTTGAACTGGATATGGGACGAATCCTCAGACCTGTACGCACATTTCTAGCATTTTGACGGAATCAAAAAGTGCTGATTTACCATCAATACTGCATGAAAATTGAAAACCACAATTTCCAACTTGGCCCACAATTTTTCTTCGGAAGAATTTAGAAGGTCAGATTGTAGTTTTCGATAATGCAAAAAAATCCACAAGTTGAATTATGGTGAAATCTATTTTATTTCAGGAGCTATAAAGGTCGCAAAACCGCCAAAATGGGCCAAAATGGCCAAAAATGGCCAAAAACAGCAAAAAGAGGCATTTTGTAGGTCTCATAGCTCCTCAACAACAACAAATTACAGCATGGTTCAAGTTAGGGACTGATTTGTATTATCAAGGACTACAATCTGGCCTTCTAATTTTTCCCCCAAAAAAATTGTGGGCCAAGTTGGAAATTGTGGTTTTCAACTTTCACACAGTATTGATGCCAGATCAGCGATCTTCGATTCCATCACTATGCTAGAAATGTGCGTTCAGGTCGGAGGATTTGTCCCATATCAAGTTTGAGGCAAAGATGTTGACTGGTCGCGGAGATATGCCCAAAAAACCCACCGTCCATCACTTTTTTCTATAACAAGTATATCAGTATTAATACGGATACGATACGGAGAGGAGGTAGATTCAAGGAAATAATACCCAGTGATATAATATGATATGATACGAATATTAATATGATACAGACAGCCCGTATTATCCGTATTATTTCATATCATCGCAATTTCCGGAACGGCTGATGCTATCAGAGGCGTGAGTAAACCATGGTTTTGGACTGGGCAGAACTCTCCGTCCACGACCTGTCAAGTGTCAATTTCTTCTCTCGGACCTTTTTGTCGCGGATCTTTTCCCATGGCGAGGGCGATTGGTATCAAGCTTCTCACCGATCTCAAGGCCGCCATTGATAACATCCCTGATGGAATCGCGGCTGGACGATGCGACGGCCTGTTGGCGAAAAATCTGACACCCAAATATACTGATGACACCCCACCAATCGCAATTTTCCCATCGGACGGGAAGGACGGGAATTACGCTGCATTCTCGAACCAGTGGGAGCGCGTGTTTCAACTGAAGAGCAGTACAGACCTCCCCGAATCAAAATATCCTCTTGTGTGTCGTGGCAAGCATGGATTAATTTTGGCGCATGCATGGGCCACGCATTACCTAACCCTTGATTCGCGATGGCTGGCAATATCACCATGATGCTTCCTCAGGTCGAAGCCTTGCTCCGTCTTATTCCCGCTGCGTACGTGCCTAGACACACTGTCTGGATCTAATTGGAAATCATGGTGCGCAGGATCAAGGCACATGAAGAGGAAGCTCGGAAGCCACTCCGTATATGCATTACTCAATTTCTACACACCATAATCACCAAGTTCAGCTGAGTCGTCGGAGGACGAATATCCCGCCTCTGTGCCCATACCCAAGCCAGTATGTCACCAATTATGCTAGGTTTAATTCATTTGCTCACTTCCCTGTAGGCGAAAAAAACTACTGCACCCAAGGTAAGCTTTTATCAAGCACGGTCCCGCTGTCAGTACTGAAGAGGCGTAAGGGAAAGGGAAAGGCCGTCTCCAAGGTACAGCCTTTATCGATTTCTGTCTTCATATTGGTGCTGAAAAGTCGAAGTCAAAGGCCACAAATGATGCAAAGGTAGGTATTAATTTCTGTCGCCGTATTTGTGCTGAACGGTCCAAAGCCAAAGTCCGCCAAAATCGCGAAGGTAAATATCGAATGACCCGATTCTCATAACTGACCGACTTGGGACCAATCAGCCGAAATCAGCCTCCGACGTGAACACGACCATATCTCTTGTCAGTGAAGACGAAGCCGGATCCTATTCCAAGGTACGAAATAACGATCTGTTGATCCATATACTGAATAAATCAAAGAAACGCAAATCCCCAATGCCCACTTCGGATGGAAACGAAAGTGAAACGCAAGTAGCGCCACCCAAACCCAAAAAATCGAAGGTGCATGCCAATACATAATTTTATGTGATTTGATTTGAACCTTGATCGGTAGCCCTCTGCTCCGCCGGCATCGGAGGACGACAGTGGTGATGATGCCCCAGCTCGGCACGGTGCTAAACTACGCTGGGCGAACAAGAAAGACGAGTTGATTTGGAATTTCAAATGCCGCTAATGCCCGTAAATTTTCTTTCTCAACGAAACTTGACATACCTCTGAACACAAACAATGTACTTGTTATAGAAAAAAGTGATGGACGGTGGGTTTTTTGGGCATATCTCCGCGACCAGTCAACATCTTTGCCTCAAACTTGATATGGGACAAATCCTCCGACCTGAACGCACATTTCTAGCATAGTGATGGAATCGAAGATCGCTGATCTGGCATCAATACTGTGTGAAAGTTGAAAACCACAATTTCCAACTTGGCCCACAATTTTTTTGGGGGAAAAATTAGAAGGCCAGATTGTAGTCCTTGATAATACAAATCAGTCCCTAACTTGAACCATGCTGTAATTTGTTGTTGTTGAGGAGCTATGAGACCTACAAAATGCCTCTTTTTGCTGTTTTTGGCCATTTTTGGCCATTTTGGCCCATTTTGGCGGTTTTGCGACCTTTATAGCTCCTGAACTAAAATAGATTTCACCATAATTCAACTTGTGGATTTTTTTGCATTATCGAAAACTACAATCTGACCTTCTAAATTCTTCCGAAGAAAAATTGTGGGCCAAGTTGGAAATTGTGGTTTTCAATTTTCATGCAGTATTGATGGTAAATCAGCACTTTTTGATTCCGTCAAAATGCTAGAAATGTGCGTACAGGTCTGAGGATTCGTCCCATATTCAGTTCAAGGCGAAAATGTTCCCTGGTTGCGGAGATATGCCCCAAAAACCCATTGTCCATCACTTTGTTCTATACCAAGTATTAATAATATATTATTTCGCATTATATTAATGGACAGCACTAGTTCTATGTTGTAGGAGACCCGACGGTGCGCCCGTGGATACCATTATCGTATGTCTTATTTGATTTACTTATTTCATTCTTATTCTGTTTCCCCTCCCCTCGTTTCATTGATACCATTTCAACTACCCTTGTTGCATTGCACATTCCATGTTGCATTGCATATTCTATATTTCCTATTCCGTAACTATAGTTACTTGCATGTATATAAGCCGCTGGTACTGGACGAATATACATCGGTTCTTGTTCTCACAAAAGGTTATGGGCCTCGTAACCTTCTAAACTCACTCACAAGAACAGCGAAACATTTACTCCGAGTTAAAAACTCACACTCACATTCACAACCTCGTTACAACCCTTACACCCTTACACCCTCACACCCTCGCACCCTCACACACCTTACGGTCATACCAAGTCGTCTCGATGACGTCCCAAATGATCAACCTACCCGTTATGCTGGCGATGGAAAAGCTACAAGCCAACAAATACAACTACCCCACTTTTAAAGTGCTCATCGAAGAACATGCAGCGAGCAAAGGATTGTCAGGATATCTTGACGGAAGCACTGCATTCAAGCCCCTGTGTCCGCCACGCCGCGGCCGAGCGCGGCAGACCCAAGGGCGACGTGGTCTGCCGCAGGTGGCCTCCCTAGGTCTACCTGATGCACAATAACTGAATGCACAATGAAGGCACTCAGAAATGAAAACCGTCAACGGAACCAGCTCCAGATCCCTCGCGGCCAACTCGCAGCATCTTTGCCGACCGTGTGATGTCACCGTCACGAGACGGCCGATATCGCCGACGTGGCCCGCTCCACGCGGAACACCGTGTCAATGTGCCTTCTGAGTCGCATGAGAGGCCGTTGAGGGGCCGTTTGTGCTCATTGGCCAAAGACACCATTCCTGTGAGCATTGTACCTTTCATGAATCATGCCGGGATTTCGTGCTCTTTTGCTGATACCGATAAATTCTCTGTGCTGAGTCGCATGAGAGGCCGGTGAGTGGCCGTTTGTGCTCATTGGCCAAAGCCACCGTTCCTGTGAGCATTGTACCTTTCATGCCGCGATTCTGGGTTCTTACGTTGATATCGATAAATTCTCATCATCCCATGACCCTACTAATACTCGATATTTTAATTTATGTATTTTCGTGCCTACGCAGCTTCTCAACATTTGAGGCGTTATAAGGATGTGCCATTCTGTGATCTTCAAGTTCACCCACTCCCTTCTCTTTGTCCCCAGAGTACCCTTGTGCCAAGTTATGTCCCGAAGACCATCGGGCCGGGACGAACACCAACCCGCTGCAGACAGCTTAGCGGCACGTCGTGGTAAACATAGATCTGTAGGCCAAGCTGCAAGCCGTGTACCATCAAATGTTGAAGCTCGGGGCCGAGGACCATCTCGGGGGTCAACATATCATCACGGCTCACATGCACCTGCATCTCAATCTAGTTCTGGCTTGGAGTATGCCAATTCAAACCATGCTAACTTGCAATAACAATTGATTTGGGCATAGATTTACCCCAGGTGTATCTGACACGTCCGAGTCCCAGACTACAGTGATTCCAAGTCCACAGCCAGAGTGTGTTATTGTTTTGATTCGGATAGTTATCATTACTCACATATTTTTTTGAGGCTTTTGCAATCGGTTTCAGACCCGGTTATTCCGGCTCATCCACCAAGGAATCGTGACAATGTGCACCCTCGCTGGTACATCCGGGCGATCATTTATATGGTTGCCTTTTTGCATACAAGACACCGAGTCAGCTTTGCAGCCTGTGCTCTCATTTTGACATGTCTTGTGTGTATCATGTCTGATGCATCCGGGGATCTAATAGGCGATGTCGGAATGCCGCTCACACTCACAACCGTCTTCTTGAAACTTGCAATCAAGGACAATTTTGTCGCGCACCCTATCTGTTTTGTCTGTCATGAATTCTTCGATGTGGGCAGCCCCTCAAGGACTTTTTGCCCTGATTGTAATCAGGAGATCTTTGGCGGTCCTGCTGATCACTTCAAAGCTTCAGATGATTCTCAAATGGACTCTGATAATCCAACAGATAATAGGAAATCATCCAATGTGTCTTTGAAGCAAAAGCCATCTATTGTCGCGCCAATCCAGTTGCTGTCTGCCGGGCTGCGCGATTTCTTCCAGCGCCCGGGAATGATTGAAGCTGTCAACTCGTGGAAGAAGCAGACCCATGTCCCTGGCCAAATGAAATCCATGCAAGATGCTGACGTCTGGAAAACCCTGAAAGACTCAAACAAACATTCGCTTTCTTTGGACGCAGCTCAAAGAACGAGATACGCCTTGGTGTCAGTTTTAGCTTGGATTGGTTTGTTCCTCAATTCTTGCCTTCCAAATCTCATTTGTTTTCCTGATGAGAGTTGTTTATTACGTTTAGGATTCTAGGTGGGAGGACTATCTACCGGGAATGCGAAAGAGAGGGAAACCACAAGAGTCCAGAAGATTAACCTCGATCAGCTCAGAGCCAAGTGGGAGCAGATGGGATGAGGCTATCAGATGTAATCAGGATTAACATCCTTGAACGCGTCGGATCCAGTTTGCGCGAATTCTGAGTGTGTAATCAGGTCAGATGGGTTCGGATGCGAGGTGATTAAACCAGGAATCGCCCAACTTTGAAGTAACGAAGCAAGTTCTGGGTTGCCAGACCGTGTCGAATTGAATGCAGGTGTTGTGCGGAAATAACGTTCGTAATTTCAACAGTAGATTCCCTGCGAGATGGATCTCAACTCACCGATGGGTAGGTACTTAGACTTGGCTGGTGTGTTCTCGTTTTTCGACATCCACCTACCTTGGGCTCCATCCAAACATGTCGAACACCATTCCACCCCCCCACGTTGTGTGAAAGCAGATCGGCAAGACTTTCCCGTGTTATAATTGCTGTACAGCAGAGACCTTTGCCAGAGTTGCCTGTCTGTCAGATCTGTATCAACTGCGGCGGTTTGATGTATTCAAATACGCGCGCTTCCCATTTTTAAACGCGGGGGGTGCAAAATTGAAAACGTCTGATCTTTCTGCAAACGGATAGCTTAGCGCGTCAAATGACATACAAAGAATGTTCATGCGATGTACCGTCGGAGCCACATCGATCCACACCGCCGAGAAGTGGAGTGATTTCAGAATACCGACGGGAACATGCTCGTCAGCTACCATGCCGTCCATGAGCCGCCAGAACCGCATTGATTCGTATCGTCGTTCACAGTCCAGTGCTTGACAAATTCTCCCTGGGAATCGGCGTGTCCGTTCTATTGGGACGCCGCCGGTCAGTCGCAGAACTAATTCAAGACGCCTGGAGGATTATACTGTTTGAGCGCGTCGCACATATTGAGTACGGCTCCTGAACCATGAAACGATTGAATTTATGTGTCTTGGCAACTTCGCTGGTATGCGCGCACCAGTATGTTTTTCAGAATTACACAATTACCTGGTGAGCCGGCTTGTGTTTAAAACGCCAGACCGATGTCAATGCGACGGCAGCGGTGAGAATGGAATGGAAGACACTCAACTATAAAACACTATCACAGATATGTCGACCCTGTCACCATGACCGAAGACACCAAGGAGTAAGATGCGAACCGGCTTGGGGGTAGAATTAGTACGCGCGCTTGCCTGTTAAACCCCAGGTAGTTCCTGCCGACCGGACGATTGGCAGCAGGCATGAACCAGATAGAAGACCTCGGTACTCAACTGAGGTAGTGATGTACTTGACTTTGAGAACATTCTGCCTGGCAGCGCCGAGTCGCCAGCAGACGCGAGCCAGAACATTTCACACATATGCAGTATGTGCACGACGAGACAGATCCAATATGCTGCACAGAAGATGAGGATTACAGTTACGCAAGTTAAAATTGCGGAGAGGTGATCGAACCGACCTGAAAGCAGAGTGCTGTACTATTACGTTCAATTCGTATGTCACGGGTCACAGGCCCGTGTTATGGATACATTAGATATTCAACATGACCTACTTTCCACACACGCGCTGCGATAAAGGATCGGAACCGAATCAATCCTACACTGCCTTTCACTGCCTTTACTTCTGAGTCAAGCTGACTCCTTCCGAGTCAGACCGAGTCAGTCGGAATCTAGTAGAACACTCTAGAATATTTGTTACTTACTGTATATAAACGGAGCCTCGCCGCTTGTCGAGGTAACTCATTCTTTACATCAATCTACATAGATTCCTCTTAAATCCTTGTGTGATTCGCTGACGTCCAAAGGGCTCTCGCATTACATCTTGCTACTGTAAGCTGACGTCTAAAGGCTCTCTTATATTTGGCACAACTAGTTTCTCAGTCACGGCGTTGTCTGACTGAGAGGCTAGAGCATCGATTTTAAAGTACTCTGTGGTTGAACTATAGAAGTTGCCGAACTTGCTTACATTCGGTTACTATTCCTAAACTAACCCCGATCTTAAACAGCCCGAAAATATACGAAAAATTTCGTACAGGTCACAGGTCACCGAGAGCGTCTTCGAATGTGTTAAAAAAGTCACAAAAACGCTGAAAAGTGGCGTGAAAAAGCGAATTTTCGCCCGCGACGCGTATGCGGTCGGTAGCGCCGAGGCGTTCACACGAACCGCCAGGTTTGACGTGAACGGAACCAAAGCGGACTTTTGCTTCCGCTTCCCACTCGTCTCGCTCCCTCGCCTAATCGACACTTCCCCTGTTTATGGGGGTGGTGCAACAGCTTCAAAACACAAAGGTGAGTCTTATTAGACATACTGAGTACTACAACCCGGGCACATGCAGGTCCTCATCCTTGTCGTTAGCGTGTCTCCAATAGATGTGATTTCGGGGTCTAGAAGGATCACGCGGCCGAGGGCTTTGACAACGACCGAAGGCGGCACCGGAATTTCCACCACATTGAAGGTGCTGATGGTCGGACGAAGGTCGGAGAGGTATTCGGTGGGGTCGGCAAAAACAGTGGATTTGCGCTGGGGCGGCAGCGGAAACTTGACGAGGTCGGACACAGGCATGGCAGTACCAGGTAGTGATAGCTTTTCCGGCCCTTCCGGGATCCTGAGGATGTCAGGAAGTCCACTCATTGTGGCGAGGGCGACCAAAATGGAAAATTGAAAGGTGCTTATGTCATCTGATCGGTCATATCCTTTTTTGGCTTGCTACGCGATCTGAGTGTTATTAGGATTGTTTGAATGTGCTCAGTGTTCATATATACTGTATCTGAGGCTTCCTGCCAATTTCTGGCAACTTACGAAAAAAAAATCCGTGTCACGCGTTCTCCGGCCCATTTACGAACTTCAAAGTTCGAATATTTTTGTCACAGGTCACAGCGCTGGAGAATTGACCGTAATAGTAAAGTGGTTGGCATTCAGCAATTACAAGATTTCAATGGTTCGTAGAATGATCAGTACCCAGGTAGAAGGTGCCCAAAACAATATTATATTTGTTGAGATCTTAGGGACAGAGAAGCACGCTCAGTGCAGAAAAGAAAGGCGGTGGGAGTCTTTCGCACCTAGACGAGGTACGCACGGTCCCGAGTGAACCTAGAATGTGTTACGCAACCCAGAAATCGGATATTGAGCACCATTTGAGCTTCGAGCTGGTTGGTGACATGACAAGTTCGGATCGAGACTTTGAATTTCAATGCAGTTTCTGTCATTACAAGGGACATGCCCATCAGAGATCCCGGACAAGATCGTGAGCTAGTACCTGTGCATGTGTTGACTGTAGTATTACAGTAGAGGAGAGGAGGAGAAGATCAATAGAGGTTTCTAAGCGTCCAGTGGTTACGGCGGGCGCTAGTGGAGGTCAAGATGGCACGGTTGACCAACAGAAATCTTTTGAGACCAGGTACGTGGGGTAGACGTAGCGGAAAATGCAACGCGCCGGCGGGTTATCGAATTGGTGTTGCCAGCGCTGGCTCGGAAGGCAGAACATACTGCCGGGAAGAGGGCTGGGTGGAGTAGAAGAATATGGTGGCCTGATACACTGAAACTGTACAAATGTGGTCGGAATTCGTGGTGGGCAGGTCGAGATTGGGCCAAGAGGGGGGGCCCCTTGTTCCGAACCGTCATCACGGTCGGATTTCCCACGCCACTGGGAAGGGTACGCGCGCCTGCCAGACGACGATGGTGACGCCTGCTGGTCGCCGGAGCCATGGCGGGAGCCCGTAGACATCGCTCACCCCTCACGACCACGACGACGCTAGAGCAGCGTCGGGTGCTCTGCACCCGAATTAGACCACTGAATCATAGTGACGTGTTCGCATATCACCACAAAGCACAAACTACATCGTCGCATAACCCCGTCGACCACCTCCAGCCACCTCTCTGCACCCCCAGCAAGACACGCAGACCCAGCCGCTCGCCCTCGAGCCTTACCCACCTCACCACCCCCACCTTTGTTGCGCACAACCGGCAGTTTTTGGGACGCCGACCACCTCGTGGAGATGACGGCCTCACACGGAATGTCAAGCAACAAACAACGCGTGGCCACCCGGGCCCACGCTTACGCTTCTCTCCCACCGCGCTCACTATCCCCCGTCGACGCCGCCCGCCTCTGGTACGCCCCCGACGTCCTCCGCACAAAGGCGCGAGCCCCCGGGGCAGGTCACCGAGCGCAGCCGCCTTTGTCTACAACCCGCCTACCTAGCCCAATCAGCTGGTAAGAAACACTCGTCGGACGCAATTCCGATCCTGATATCAACGAATACTAGCCTCGTTTCCCGCCTCTTTGTGCTCCGCCTTCATCCCAAATCTCCGGTCCCACACACGGCTGGCCCGCGGCATGGAAATGACCGCATCGTGTGGATAACGAGCTGCGCCGCGCGATAACACGGGACCGTACAACCCGAGCCACTGGGCTCTTTGTCCTGGACGGCGTAAATACTGGCCTCACCCAGTACTTTTCACCAGTACCCAGTACCCTCACAACAACCTCAGCTCCAGCAACTTTCACCACCGCCTCTACACTATGCCCATGACTACCCGTAGCTCCAGCGTCGTCCGCTCCTCCTCTCCGACGACGTCGGAAAGCAGCGACATGTACTACGACAACGACGCCTTCCCCACCAGCCCTGGCTCCGCCGTCGACTGCGACTGGAACCTGTCCGACGCGCCCGGCTCGGACGCCGCCGCTGAAGACGTCCGCGACACCACTCCGACCCCGCGGCCCGCACGCGACCAATCTCCCGCATCCGTGGCCGAACTGCCCATGGAGGACTTCCCTCCTCTCGTCGCCCCCACCCCAGCTGCGCCCACCGCCCGTAACAAATCTGGCAAGAAAGAAAAAGGCAAGAAGCGCGCGATCCAACGTACGTCGTAAACTACCCCGTCCGAAGAACCAGAGTTGACCCCCTGTGAAGAAGTTGTGGGCGAGGACGACCCCCACCTCGCCGCCGACATCGCACTCGCCACGGCCGCATCGCTCGGGCTCCCCACAGTGCTCGACCACGCGACCCCCGGCGCCTCGGCCTCTCGCAGCGGGCCCGCCTCTCCGAGCAAGCGCCTCCGCACCAACGCCGTCGGGGGCGCCGCGTCGGACATGGGCCAGTCGCCCTTCCTCCTTCCCGTCGAGACTGACGTCGCGGGCGTGAACGCCGGGCACGCCGAAACTCCCGAGGCCGGCGCCACCTCCCCCGCCTCCGCCCCAAACCGTAACCCCGCCAGCGCTGCGCAGGTCGTCACCGCATCGTCGACCAACCCCCCCGCTGTCACAACCGCTGCTCCCCCCGCCCCCTCTGCCACCATCGCTGCCTCTACCGCCCCCGCCCCCGCCGCCCACGCCACTACTGCGTCCCACCTCGAACCCGTAGCTGCTGCACCCACGCTCGCCGCCACAGCCCACGCTGGAGGCGCTGGCTCGTACGCCGCCGCCGCCGCCGCTGCCCCGGCCGCGGCGGTAGTCCCCAACATGCCCCCAGCCCCTGCAGCGGCAGTCCAGCGCATCGCAAACAACGCCGCCGCCGCACCCGCCGGCACGGCCTGGAGGACGCAAGACGGAAACCCCCCCCGCGGCTCATACGTGCCCACCCCGTACGGAGGCTTCCCTGCCTTCGTATACTCGCACACCCTCCTCACCCAGGGAATGCCGGCCACCCTCATGCCCCTGTACGACGAAGTCCCCCACCCCAAGTTCTTTATCGTCGTCAGTGGGGGAAATGGGGCCACCATCCAGACGCATGGGCTTATCCGCGTCACTATCGGAGACCTGCTCAACGTCGACCCGACCAGCTTCCACCTCGGCACCCCCCCCGCCACGGCGAGCGGCCCCAGCCAAGTCCTCTGGCTAGTGGCGGGCCTTCCCCCCCATCTCGCACAAGCTGTCATCGACCAACAGGTTGTGTCGACCAGCCGCATCACCCTCTTCGTCATCCCCTACGACATGCCCGTCATCGGCTACGTGGGTACCTTCGGAGGCTTCACGCTCCCCAACTCGCAGGGAGGCGCGGATGCCGCACGCGATCTGCTCCAAGCCGCCATCCGTACGGACCGGGAGATCGCACAATTCGTCCAGACGCACCGCGACGCCTTTGGGCCCCACATCTCGGCCGAGCAAGCCTGGGATATATTCTCCAACTCCGTCGCCGTCGAAGGCATCGAGCTCCTAGTCAACAACACCACCACCGTCGCCTGGCACCTCCACGTCACCCCCCCCACCAACGACAACGGAGCGTGGCTCCAACTCCGGCGTCTCTTTGGGCGCCTCTGCGTCATGACTGCCCTCCACGGCACGGCGCGCCTCCAGCGTTCGTACCGCTGCCGCATCTGCCCCTCCATCACTCACCCCACCGGCCTGTGCCCCCTCCCACGCCTCCCCGGATGGCTCGGCCCCACCCCCGCCACCATTGCCGCCCTCGAAGACGCGAGCCGCCAGGCTGCCACCAGGGCCCAGGACCATATTCGTGGCAACGCTGAAGCTGGTTCGAGCGCCGCCCCGCGCGCTGGTGCCAACCGTGGACCAGGTACCGCCGCCGCAGCCAAGAAACCTCGCAAGGACCTCGGCAAGACGAAGAAGGGCGGGGACCCCAAAGGCAAAGGGAAGCGTCGTGAGCACGACGATTTTTTCTGAATTCTCTTACGTACGCGTGCGCGAGATAGATACATAGACTTGCTACCTACCATGTAAATTGTCCTTCCTCTTACAACAAATACACGAAGTTGTTCTCCCTATCTGCCGCATCTACTTAAAAAAAACCCCATACCGACAAAATTGACTCTAAGACACCCAACGTACTGGACACATGGTAACTCCACAGCTCGGGATCAAGGCACGGATCCCAGAGTGCCGGTGGGACCACCCACTCACACTGTGCCGCCTCCCACAAAACTATGAACACACAACAATACAACTCCGAAGTAAGCGCCACAGACCCTCCTGGAACACGGGAGGGTTTAGAGGACACGGCGCATCCTCCTCGTCAGTGCCTGCAGGCTGCGAGACTAAATAGCGAAACCAGCAGGAGCCGGGGCGACCGGGGGCCTAGCCCCGGCTACTCTCAGCGAGACCCCCCTGCGGCAGCTCCACTCAAGTTGCTTTGGCTGCCGCTGCGACTGGCGAAAGGCAACAACTTACTTCAGACATGCGTGCAAGCAACACGCGACGCGCGCGCGTCGTCGAGACTACAGAACTTCTGGGCACGTCGACGAGGGGTACGGATACGCCATCCCCATCGCAAGCTTCCGACAACCGAACGGGCAACCAGGAGGAAGTCAGAAGTCGGGCGAATGGGACCGCGGCCGACTCCACAGCTCCCGCAAGGGGAACCAATACACAATCAACAGGTGAGGGTGCACGCACCAGACACCGCCGCCCACCGAGGGGGTGCCCGCAAAATGAGGAACACGCACCGGCGTTCTTCACGCGGAAAAGGGATAAACAGCAGATTAATAACCCACGCATAAGTAGGAACACTAGAGCGAACATAAAAATTAACGCGATCAACATAAATGGTGTGAAAGCGACCTCCCTATCGCAAGAGAGCCACAAATGGCACAAAATCCACAGGATGATGGGTGAGCAGAAGATTGGGATACTGATCGTTGCCGAAACACATATGTCCGCTGCCCAAGCGCTAGAAATTGAAGACAGCTTCCTAAACCGGCGCCTGAAACTTTTCAACTCGGAGTTCCCCGATAAACCGTCCATGAAAGGAATTGCTATTGTGTTGAATAGAGAAATAACCAACATAAACGATGTTCAGATAAACTACCTGATACAAGGGAAAGCCATTCTAGCGAAGATCCCCTGGCATGGAACACGAACCATGACGGTATTAGGTATATATGCACCTACAGAGTCCGACGAGGAGAAAATTAATTTCTGGAATAAGCTTACAGATATGTGGCTGACAACTGACCTGCCAGTCCCGGATGCCATGGGAGGTGACTTCAATCTTGTTGCAGACGCTATAGACCGACTGCCACACCACACGGACAGTGAAGCTGTGGTCGCAGCATACCTTCGGTTTACAAGGATGCTCGGACTAATAGATGGATGGCGTCAATGCAACCCTGACACGAAGGAGTACACACACATTGGGTCGCGAAACTCACTATCACGGATAGACAAAATCCTCGTGTCCCCTGCGCTGATGAAAAACTGCCGTAGCTGGGAAATTGCTGATGTTGGAAGCCTTGCTGACCATAAAATGGTGACGGTCACTGTCTCTGCCCCCGGAGCACCATACATTGGGCCAGGCAGATGGCAGATGCCGCATTTTCTATTACACAACTCCCAGTTCATGGAATATGCATCCCGTGAGGTTCATAAAATGGAGACCTCAATGAATGAACAACGCACCGAATCATGCAATGCCCAGACCAAATTCAAGGCATTCAAGGATACCGTTATGAAAACTGCACGGGACAAAGCCAAGGTCATGATCGGTGCGTCGGAGGCAAAGAAAGAATCACTAAAAAAGAAATGAACGTGCTGCTGAATGACACACCTAATACAACACCCTCCAGTGACACCAATACCATGGATGGAAACCCTGCCACTCCATGCTCTGCGGACACACCCCACAGCAGGGGACGAAACACCACCACGAGGGACACACCTGGCGAACCTGGGACCCACTGCCATGAGTGCGACCAAAAACGGAGGGCAGAAGGAGCTGCACTGATCCAAAAGAAGATCGATGAGATAATTGACCGCCAATGCGAAAGGAAGCGCCTGGAAACAAGAGTCAGAGGGATAACTGAATTAAACCACATCACCAAATACGCGGTGAACCTCAGCAAAGAGAAGAAACCGAGGGACACCATTGAGTTCCTGCGACGTACAGACATTTCACCTGAGAAAGGGAGTAAGAGATCGTCCGAGATGGCTGAAATAGCGAGGGATTACCATAATGACCTCCAACGGGACAACGAACACACCGACCCACAGACAAGAGAAGCAGCATTGAGGGATGCTCTAGAATCTATCCCACCGCCCCGCCAAGGAGTGAACATGGACGATCTAGGCCGGAAACTCACAGAGACCGATGTGCTGCAAGCTGTCAATGAAGCAGCCACAGGTAGAGCGTCTGGAATGAATGGTGTTATATCCGAGCTCTGGAAGGGCCTGCACGAAATGTACAAAGAGTCCGACGAAACCACAGACACCGAAGGTGTAACGACAAAGCGGGGGAACATAATTAAAGTGCTCACCTGGGTATACAATGACATAGAGGAGCATGGTGTTATCGAAGGAACAGACTTTGCGATAGGTTGGATGTGCCCCATCTTTAAGAAGAAGGACAAGACCGATATTGCGAACTACCGCCCAATTACAGTGCTGAACTCTGACTACAAAATATTCACAAAGGCGTTAACAAATAAACTGACAGAGGTAGCCCCACACCTCATACACAAAGACCAATCTGGATTCATGAGGGGGAGAAAGATCACAGATGCAATTTATCTAGCGATGGAAGTTATAGAACACAGCGATGAGGACCTACAAAATGGGGTTATAGTAGCCCTGGATCAGGAGAAAGCGTATGATAAAACTCTCCACAGCTACCTGTGGGCGACACTGAAGAAGAACGGCCTTCCTGACCTTTTCATCAACACAGTCAAGTCCCTATACAAATTTGCTGATACTCACATCATTATCAATGGGGAGATCAGCTCCTCATTCCGAGTTGTCAGGGGGGTGAGGCAAGGCGACCCACTTTCCTGCCTCCTCTTCAACCTGGCCATTGAGCCACTTGCCTCAATGCTCCGGAACTCAAGCCTACATGGTTACACCATTCCTGGAGTTGCCGAACGTGCAATAGTACAGCTCTTTGCAGATGATACAACAGCGTACCTCAGCGAACAAGACAATTATGAAGACCTGGTAGAGATCCTAGAGCAGTGGTGCAAGGCTTCAGGGGCGAGATTCAATGCTTCAAAAACGGAGGTCATTCCCTTTGGCACCGTAGAATACAGAAAACACGTCATTACCACACGACAACACAACACAGAAGGAAAGGAAATTCCTGATGGAACCCACATTGCAAAAGAGGGGGAAGCAGTAAGAATCTTGGGTGGCTTTGTAGGCAATGGAGTTGACGCCTTTGCAGTCTGGACACCGGTCCTGGACAAGATAGACTCCGACTACGCCCGCTGGTCAAACCTGAACCCGACTATGAATATGAGAAAAAACATCGACCAGATCGTCGCCGGCTCACGCACTCAGTACCTCACGCAGGTGAACGGGATGCCACCTGCTGTCCTGAAACACGTCCTGAAATCACAGAAGGAATTCATGAATAATGGCAAGTCATCAATGATATCAAGAGAGCAGCTGATGGCCCCTAAGGAAATGGGTGGACTTGGCATGCTTGACCTGGAAGCCAGAAACGAAGCAATCCAACTGGTCAAGGCTGGAAGCCTAGCAGAGACAGACCCACAAAAACGCGCCTTTTGGGCCAGCCTTACCAGGCACCATCTAGGTGAACGTGTTGTTAAACAACCCGTAGTAGCGGATGATGCGAAGACCGAAATATTAGTACAAAAGTATAAAGTAAGCCGGAGGGCATACCCTAGCCAACATAAGGACATGTTAAAATGCCTTGAGAACAGGGGCCTGACATTTAAGGCGACTCTACCCTCAGAAGAGCTCCAGCGTAAAATGCCCCTATGGCACCACCCTGAGGAAGGCGAAGTAAGATTACAAGGGAATAACGGACCGAAGGCAAAATGCCTACGACAAATTCACTCCGTCCTAACAGTCGGAGAGGGGGTTGAGACCGCTGGACGGCTCCAAGACAACACTCATGAGAGCAGTGCCACATGCCTGTGTGATGCCTGTGAGGAGGACAAAGCCAAAGGATGCAAGAACCCACATGCGTGCGCCGAAGGAGCAAAAACAAAGCTAGATCTCCTACACCCTGAGTGGGATCCTAGACGGACGAACGAAAGGCAAATCCGGGAGCTTTTTGAAGGCGACGACGGAGCCATTCTATTCCAGCTACCCCAAGAGATAGAATCACTTGGCCAGGGACTACGAACACTCACCACAAGGATAGGGGAACCCAGAGAGCGGCCCCGGCCCGTTGTAAAACAGGAGAAGAACAAGGCCCATCCCTGGAGATACCGTAATAGTACACATTGGGGGAGCCACTCTAACGCGGCCAAGACGGCCCCCACAAGCCGCAGCGAGTGTCGTATTCGGAAGAGACAACCCAAGGAACATAAGCCTCCGAGTACCAAAAGCATGGACACAGTCGACACAAGTTGCAGAGCTCACAGCAATACTTGAAGCCATCCGCTCCACAGACAGCCGGGCTGACCTGACAATAATCAGCATGCAGGACAGCATAGGGAAAACAATGTCTACCAAATTAACGACTTGGGAGAACGAAGGCTGGGTGGGAGTCCGCCATCGAGAACTACTTAGAGCAATCGTGGCTGAACTCAAGGCCAGAAAAGCGAGGACAAAATTTGTTGTAGCGGGCCCCGGAACCGAGGCCAGAACACTGTGCCAGTTAGCAAATAAGACAGCAAAAACAGTTGCTGCCTGCAGTATTGTACCCGACATACAACTTGATGTGCCTGCTGCCATGGCGCTCCCCGGTGTACAGCTACAAGGCAATAAACAGAAGATTTTTTACCGCGGAATACGAGAGGTGAAAGCCCAGGACCTAGAGCCCAGGCCCTCCACTGAACATATGCTAGAAAATGTCAAACGGCACATTAAACAAACAAGAGGTCGAGTCGTCACAGACGAAGATATATGGAAATCCCTACAGCACAAAGATTTCTTGCCCCGGACTGCCCAATTCCTGTGGAGGTCTATGCACAATGCACACCGGGTGGGCCACTACTGGACTCACATTCCGGAATGTCAAGAACGGGCCATATGTCAGGAGTGTGGAGAAACAGAAGACCTCAAACACATCTTGACAACCTGTAGCAGCCCAGGAGCTGAACTGATATGGTCTGCAGCTGAGAAACTATGGCGAGAAAAAGAGCCAGAATGGCCCGAGATTTCAATAGAGAGCATCCTGGGATGTGGCCTTGTGGACCTCAGGGATGAGAGTGGAAAGAAAAAGCGCGGCTCAGAGCGGATGTATAGGATCTTGATATCCGAGTCCGCATACACAATATGGATGCTAAGAAATGACCGAGTCATCAGCCGAGCCGGCTCCCCAATTGACGAGGCGGAAATCACTAACAAGTGGTTATACAATCTGAATCAACGTCTCCAACAAGACATATTACTCGCAAACAGACCAACTAGAAGGAACCGCCCCCGGCTACCGCCTAACCTAGTAAGAGAAACATGGTCCGGAACACTGGACAACGAGAGTAACCTACCAGAAGACTGGTTAAAGGATTCCAGAGTATTAGTGGGTCGTCGGGCACTTACCCAAGACCAACCCCGCAGCCGACGTATAGGGGATGGTTAGCCCGGCAGCCCCACACTGCCCCGCAAAAGGCGTGCATCTGTGCATTTCTCTGGACGGTGTAGTTTTCTTCCTGGGTCACTCGACCCGAACCTTACGTGGCCCGGGGCTAACCCATTGTTAGTTGCTTGGCCTATTATCGTACCACCAAAAAAAAAAAAAAAAAAAAAAAAAGAGATTGGGCCAAGAATTGGATTTTGCCCGCAAGGAAGATGAGCCGAGAGGTGTAAGACGAAAGAGCTACGGCGCGTATCCGCGTGCATTTGACCCTGTATTGACCTTGGCTGCACTAAGACAACAGAATCGTCGAGATCAGATCGAGATAGAGGAACGCAAGAGGCAAGAGGCACGTGGATTGAGGGTCGGCGCAATTATCGTTAGTGCTGCTTCTTATTTTTCGTCGACGGAAATATCCAACTGGAATAGTTGAAAATATGCCAGTCGTCTTCACTCAGAGCTCAAGCGTTCTCGCAAATATCAATGGATATTATTAGTGGAGTCCTTGGAGAAAATTCGGAGACTAACCACCATCCGTAAAAAATCAGGGTGTACAGAAGACATCCTTTGGTCCTGTTTCGCCCTGTTTGATGTGACGCGCCGGGCATGTGACGGCCCGCGGCTTCTTCCTTACTCACCTGCCTCTCTTGGCTACTGGCTAGACCTCGCCTTCCGATAGAAATTGTGGACCAAGTGTTCAGAGAACTTGACTCTTGAACTGAAAAAGCCATCCTACATACTACTTAGCTGCGCGGTCGTATCGCACACCTGGCTGGCAGTGGCATTGAGCCGCTACATGATCATCTCGCTCCATCCTCAGGCTCTTCTCCTCTGTCTTCATCCAAAACACCATTGCTTCCACAAACGACAACCTGCTGAGAGCGTTTAAATTCCCCGACCATCCGACCCTATGTCCGTGACCTAGGTCTCAGCGTAGACCCCAAAGCTGAATGGACCCAGACCAAGTTACCCAACTTTCTCGTGCAGTTTCCTGTATTGACCTCACCGTAAATCAAATCTCTCCTGCGCGCGACACGATCACGGTCTTTTCTTCCCCAGCAAACCCACTCTGGCCTGCCGTTTCTTGCTTCTGGATTTACTCGGATTGGGTGAACTCTTTGCTTGTAGGTGCTCTGCTTTTCATTCTTCACTGTGCTTTTTAAAATAGTCATGAATTATCCCTCAAGCCGTGGTATTGGGCCTCGCACGCGCTCCAACTCACTCCCAACACTTCCGAACCCTTTGACATGCAGAATAACGCGTCGAAAGGCACATTGACACGTGTCTGGTACGTGTAAACCGTCTCAGCATTGTTTTTTTTTTTTGACTCATCCACACGCGCATAACATCAGATTAATGTTGCCGCGACTTTGACTTGAAGTCCCCAAGTGGACTTGGGGAAGTAGACTTGAGTTGAGTCAAGTGAAGTGAGAGTGCCAGACTTTGGTTCACTCGAAGTGAGTGCAAGTCAACTTCAAGTCACTCAAGTCCACTTGAGTGAGATATTACATCTGAATTTTCTGAATGTTGGTTACAAGTCCTTGCGAGTCGTTTTCGACTGCTCAGGAGTCTAATTCTCACCATTAGATGCAGTCCTTCAGTCTGTGTATCAATGGAGTGTGTACCCAATTGCATTGTTGATGTTGTAGAGACAGAGAAATTGGTTTTAGAGTTTTATCCAATGCCCCATGAAAGCAACACGGATGGCATTGCCTATTTGAAATGATGCCGACATGCCGGCATCTCGATCAATGGTTTTCAGCACACCGGCACCCAACCGGCACCACAACGAAAGTCTACCATGCCTCGTTCCTTAGTATCCCCATGGCCAAGATCCCAACATTATACCACTTCCAATCCAATTAGGTGACTACATTGGTAGTTTGGCCGGCTGACCCCGCCGGATAGTATAGTGGTGCAACCTGAACTGCCGCCAATACTGCCACCGTGCCACCAGCACCGCACCCCTGCTGCCCCGAGTGCTGCCCCAAGTTTTGACTGCTACCACCACGAGTGCAAAGAGGAAGCGAAATTGGAGGAGAGGCCTGGGGGCAGCACTTTTGTCACGCTGCTGCCACAAACATTTGAAATACAGACATGTATTCTAATACATCTGAGATTAACGAGGTCTTTTTAAGCTTAACTCATGCCCTTTCTGCCACGAGCGAGCTCGGGTTTTGTCGTTATCTCATGTTGGTTCCAATACCCTGCAGGTCCTGAGCTGAGACAATGCACTGGAAGAGGTCCCAGGGGCCAGGATTATCAACATCTTTCCTCTGGGCTGTGCATATTTTATCAGACCTTGAAGTCAGCAGCAAGAGTGGATTGCGGACGTGTGGAGGAGCGATATCAATGCCAGACGGATCTTCAGACCCTCGAGACCGGGTGCAATCGGTCATTCAGGAGCTTAGCCAGCTAAGACATGTCACGAGGATTTTTGAAGGTGTCGAAATAGATGTCTGACTTACATTGTTGCTGAGATCACCAAGATTCCAGCAAGAATAGACAAAGAGACCCGAAGTGAGGCTGTCTTGAGATGCGATGGTGATGGAAGGAAGAGAAGGCCAAATAATGCCGCTCACAGACCAATCAGTGCACAGCGCCATGAGCGATGCTGAACTCACTTGCCGGGATTTATCACAGGTACAAGAGAGTGGTATGTACCTCCTCACCTAGCTAGGATCCCTGACGGCTTTATGCCGAGTGATAAAACCTGGGTAGTGGTGAACATTTACAGTCGGTGGTAAAATCAACTGATAGCTGTAAAGTTACAGCAATTGGCGGTACCGAAGGCGCGAATCAGAAAATTGCTGTTTTGGGCAATTTTCAATTCGCGCTACCGATTTGCCCATAACTCGACGAGATCTTCACCAAATGAGCTGAAACTTAGCTAAATAATTCGGCCTAATTCATACGCTATTAGTGATAGAAAAATATCCGCGAAATAATCTTATTCTTCACCGTGTATCATATCAGCTTCTTCCAACCGTCAAATCCAGTTACCGAGCTCAAATCTTGTCCAAAAAAGTGAATTCTTGGGAGAGGCTACATACGAATGCATACTGTATTGTCATAGAGCCAAAAGTATCAATATATTTCTCACTGACCATCCTTCCTCTTCCGAGGGCACTTTTGTGCAGTTCACAGAGAATGCACTTTGTCTCATGAACTTTGGGTCAAATGAGGAAAGAAAATGGCTCAGAGGGTCGCAGCACACCTATCTAGAGGTATGCAGGAAAAATCCCACAAAAAACGCGTGTTGTGCATGGTAATTAGAACACGTTGAATCAGCCTTTGATTCTGAGACATCTGATGACTATATTGATGCTGCTCCGCCTGCCAAGAAGAAGCCGAGGCCCAAGCCCATGGCTAAGAAGACTTCGGACACTGAGGATAGTGGGGAAGACAGTAATCCCAAGCCTGTCAGAAGGAAGCCTGGTCCCAAACCAAAGAAGAAAGCGAAAGGACCAAAAGCAGTAAAAAACAAAAGTGCGTATTTATTCTCTGACTGTTCGCGTCCATGGGCTAATTCCATTATCGAGAAGCTGCAGGTGAGAACTTGTACTGGTTCTGGGGTTCTTTGAGTTATGGTTGAGGGTAGAAGGGAACAGAGTGGTGGAAGAGAAAGAAAGACGCACATTGCGACGGTGACGACACAACTGATGAAATCACGGCAGCTGATGATGGTGGCTGAAAATGGACGCGACGCGATCTAATTAGCATGCACAACACGCATTTTTTATAGGAATTTCCCTGCATACCTCTAGATGGATGTGCTGCAACCCTCTGAGCCATTTTCTTTCCTCATTTGACCCAAAGTTCATGAGACAAAGTGCATTCTCTGTGAACTGCACAAAAGTGCCCTCGGATAAGGATGGATGGTCAGTGAGAAATATATTGATACTTTTGGCTCTATGACAATACAGTATGCACTCATATGTAGCCTCTCCCAAGAATTCACTTTTTTTGGACAAGATTTGAGCTTGGTAACTGGATTTGGCGGTTGGAAGAAGCTGATATGATACACGGTGAAAAATAAGCTTATTTCGCAGATAATTTTCTATCACTAATAGCATATGAATTAGGCCGAATTATTCAGCTAAGTTTCAGCTCATTTGGTGAAGATCCCATCAATTTATGGGCAAATCGGTTGCATGAATCGAAAATTGCCCAAAACGGCAATTTTCTGATTCTCGCCTTCGGTACTGCCAATTGCTGTAATTCAGCCAGGGAAAAATTCCTGAGCTGAACAATGTTCTTGAATGACAATAACTCGTCTAGATGTGCTCGATGTATTTGCTATGCACAACCAGAACCGAAACCCGGCATCAATAGGCAGATCAAAAAAGTTGGATTTTGGGCCGAAAAACACCAGATTCATGGCATCCGTGCAGCTCCAATGTCAAAGGAGACACATGTCCACCTAACAACGTCATAATCTACCATAATTTCTGTATCAATTGCCGCCTCATTGCCGCCCATTGCTGCCTGGTGTTACATACAGTCACACTGCTGCCCCCAAAACAAAAATATTGCCCCCTACAGACATCAAATAATTTGGAGGAGCTTTTAAGTGGTGAATAAAACATTCTGTATGCTAGAATTTCTCAAAAATATTGATGCTAGTTTTGCGGTCGTCTTCCAAAGGACAGTTTGGCTGTGCTGATTATATAACAAGTGCTTACCCCAATCGGGACCCTGCGCTTAACAACAGACTACATTGACATCCACCCAGCACCACGGCAAAATGACCTGGCCAAATATTTTCCGCCTCTTTGGTGATTATGCTCCTATCCAGGTGACCTCTGTACCATCGGAGCGGGTCTTTTCCTCTTCAGCCGAAACTGATACGAAGCGACGCAACAGGATTAGCCCTGCATTGATGGAGAGCTTGCAAATGCTCAAATTCAACTTCAAGAAAGCACGACTCAACTTCATGGCTGACTGGCAATCGGTCCCAGTTCCCGATGACGAGGAAGACTGGCTCCACATTCTAGCAGGGACTTTCGAGAAACAGAGAGGGACCATCAGACAGGAGATTTCAGACCATTGTGAATTTGCGGATGGGCATGTGGAAATGCCTGATGGAAACGACACTTAACACTCACTGTAGTTGATACTTGCCAATGGATGAGTTTGAGAGCCTTTGTATCAAGTTCTACCTATATACATCTTGTTATATATCTGCTCCTTGCCTTCCAGAACTATTGTGAAAATTTGACCTGACTTCATCGACTTGAGTCTACTTCGAGTGACTTTAAGTCACTTGGTTATGCCCAAGTGAAGTGAAGTGAAGTGAACCATGAAACCACGTGAAACTTGGAAGTCACTTTGAGTGAAGTCAAGTTGCGGCAACATTACTCTCAACCAGGATGCACCATAGTGTCCAACTGCACCCTCTCATTCCCAAAACTGTCTCACAGATGAGGCCAAAGCCGTTCCAAATTGAGGTAAAAGTCTGAATTTGATGAAACTGCCCAATAATCAACTCCAAACGGTTCTCAGCGAACATTTGAAGACAAGCCACCCATTAACTTCCATGGTCCACTGGGAATATCTGAAAAGGTACGATTCTGTGTATCCGTTGTCATTCTTCATTTCACACGGCTAGGCTAAACAGGAATTTGATCGGCACTCACTGGCCCAAAAGAAGTGCCAACACAGAAAAAAAGAGAATCGAAAACATGTACAAGTTACAGTTTGATCATTCTTCACCTCATTAATGATATTTTTCAATCACAGTCAGTGCTGCTTAATGGCCCCACATTGGTCAATCCACGTCGATCTGCTGCTCAGCGGGGATGACGGCAACGGGGATGAGGGCAGCGAGACTTGCAAAAAAAAATTCAAGGGTTGCTGCAAACAAAAAGCCCCGACAATGTCCAATCTTGAGTGCAAACCTTGCGGAGGAGGGTAGAGGAAGCAGAATGACAGCTTGAATTTGATGGAGTTTGTGGTGGGTGAAGTTACAGCACTCAGTGCTTTGAGATAAAAACATGACAAGTAGATCTAACTGAGGCTCTCAACCAAGTATTGGACAAGGAGTTCGAAATAAACAATCCCAGACGTGAAAACAGGTACAGGCCAAGTCCTCAAGAACAGATGTTGGGATTGGAGGAATATCACTGACTGTTATCTGTGGCAAAGCAATCTGAACGTGAACGCCAGGAAGCCCAGCAGAGTTAGAAATCATTTACCTATCCAAGTGATTCCTGTTCCTGTTTGTATAGAATTTTCACAGAAAAGAACCAAATGGCTTGTATAATTCAAAGACAGAGAAAGACCTGACAGTGGGAGGGGAGAGAGAGAGAGAGAAACAAACGGGAGTTGACAGCCAATAGGGACTTTCAGAGTAGCCATTTCGGCTCTATTTCGAGTTCATTTTGCCCTCATTTCGATTCTCATTTCGCTGGCAAGCATGACCGGCAAAGCCCGAAATAAGCGAATTCCCATTTCGCCATCACGATTAAAGTTGAAATCGGATTTTGCCAGGCGCTTGCTCGTCATCTGGTGGATGCCCTTGCTGCCGCCCGCCCATCGACCACAACGGTGAGCGCCGTTATATCCTCCACAGGGAACCCTAAACATTGCAGTCTTGTTTGGTGGTTATGTATCTCACACGCTGGAATATTACAGTCGGCCAAATAGGAGAAGAGATGTCGCCGGTGGTCTGTTTCGAGGCGGCGGGGATGAGTGGTGTGATGTGAGCGGGGGATAGGCGATGCTCGGCGTGATTGACGCGCGTCGTCAGGGAACTGTAAGTGACTCTCATCACATCAGGCCATGGAATTGTGGATTGAAATGAGAATGGAATGGGAGCGAAATAGAGTCGAAATGAGGTCGAAATGAGCTACTCTGAAAGTCCCTAATATATCATATTCACAATCCCATTCAATTTTTTAACAGTTTATTAGGCTGCAAGGAGCCAACCACAGGTTGGCAACAAGCAGCATCCAGATCTTTGGTTCCAGTTGTGTAGATGGTTGAAATTCTCTGTGGCAAGGACACAGGTAAGTGCTAGTGCATGTTTAAATTTTTCAAATCCATTCCGGTCTACGGATGTTCAGAGTACTTCTGTTTTATAAACAACGGTTACAGTTCTGCTCCGGGTTTTCAACAGACTGAAAGCAAACCAAAACAGCTCCACCCAAAGACCTCACATGTTCAAAGAAAGCTGCTGCTTCTCAATGTCAGTCTTCTTGGAAGCAAGCTGTGGCCTGCTGCTCATTACAAGCTTGAGGATACGCTCCTTGAGCTCTTTGTGATCTTTTGTCAGTTTTATTTTCTCTATTGAGGGCAGCTTGAATATAATCACACCACGACAAAATGAAGATTTTACCGATCAGGGATAGATGGAGAGAAGCGGTCAGGTCTTGCAGCTCATTTTCCTACATATATGTATCCTCCTTACCAGACTCACCATTTTGATCCCCGCATTTGACCTACCTGTCTTATGCTTGCATTGCTCTCTCACTCCATTTCCCTTCAGTGCAAAATACAAAAGCAAGCGAAATGGATGAGCCACTGGGGAATAGACCAGGATAGTGTTGAGAACATAGCTGGTGAACAGCAAGGAGTAGCACCAAGAGGAGGGCATTTAGGGAGTAAGGGTTGGGGTAGATGAGGCAGAAATGGGTATTAGGGAGTAAAAGGAAGGGAAATGAGGATAATCACCTGAGTGGTTGAACAATTGGGTTCCATGGCATAAGAGAAGAGTTGAGCATAAGAGGAAAGGGATCAACTAAGATGCAACTCAAGATGTTTATTCTTTAGTAAGGGCTTTCTGCTTGGGAATAACACTTTGCCCAGTCTGCACCACATACAAACTTGTCATATGAGAGCAAGGTCTGTTCTCGGCCTATAACAAGTGTGTTGTGTGGAGACCACAGTCCAACCCTCAAGGGTATTGGGAGCCAAAAAAGGAGTTCCAAGGGGAGACAAGAGACCCAACCACTGTGTATTTTCCAGTGCAGAGGTACAGAAGGGGACTTGAGATGAAGGGACTGGGATAGAGAATTAGTCTATACTAAGGGTGTGCATACAAGAGGAACCTACATTGAGTAAACCCAATCCCTTCACAGAGCCGGAACACTGCAGAGGTGAGCCATTGGTAACACAATCAACATTCCATGGACATATGGTGCAATCATTGCAATCAGAGAGAAAAGACCTTCCAGCAGGTGAGAATGCGACTGAGGTAACCAAATTGGTGTGCCCCTCCAGTGGCTCCCTGAGTGCAGCTCCAGTCTCTGCATCCCAAATGCGCACAGTGTTGTCTTCAGAGCCAGACACAATTCTCTTGCCATCAGGTGAGAAGGCAACTGAGGTGACCCGATTGGTGTGCCCCTCTAGTGGCTCCCTGAGTGCAGCTCCAGTCTCTGCATCCCAAATACACACAGTGTTGTCATAGGAGCCAGACACAATTCTCTTGCCATCAGGTGAGAAGGCAACTGAGGTAACCAGATTAGTGTGCCCCTCTAGTAGCTCCCTGAGTGCAGCTCCAGTCTCTGCATCCCAAATACGCACAGTGTTGTCATAGGAGCTAGACACAATTCTCTTGCCATCAGGTGAGAAGACAACTGAGGTGACCCAATTGGTGTGCCCCTCTAGTGGCTCCCTGAGTGCAGCTCCAGTCTCTGCATCCCAAATGCGCACAGTGTTGTCATCAGAGCCAGACACAATTCTCTTGCCATCAAGTGAGAAGGCAACTGAGGTGACCCGATTGGTGTGCCCCTCTAGTGGCTCCCTGAGTGCAGCTCCAGTCTCTGCACCCCAAATATACACAGTGTTGTCATAGGAGCCAGACACAATTCGCTTGCCATCAGGTGAGAAGGCAACTGAGGTGACTGGATCGGTGTGCCCCTCCAGTGGCTCCCTGAGTGCAGCTCCAGTCTCTGCATCCCAAATGCGCACAGTGTTGTCATCAGAGCCAGACACAATTCTCTTGCCATCAGGTGAGAAGGCAACTGAGGTTACCTGATCAGTGTGCCCCGCCAGTGGCTCCTTGAGTGCAGCTCCAGTCTCTGCATCCCAAATGCGCACAGTGTTGTCATCAGAGCCAGACACAATTCTCTTGCCATCAGGTGAGAAGGCAACTGAGGTGACCAGATTGGTGTGCCCCTCCAGTGGCTCCCTGGGTGCAGCTCCAGTCTCTGCATCCCAAATGCGCACAGTGTTGTCATAGGAGCCAGACACAATTCTCTTGCCATTAGGTGAGAAGGCAATTGAGGTGACTGGATTGGTGTGCCCCTCCAGTGGCTCCCTGAGTGCAGCTCCAGTCTCTGCATCCCAAATGCGCACAGTGTTGTCTTCAGAGCCAGACAGAATTCTCTTGCCATCAGGTGAGAAGGCAACTGAGGTGACCATATTGGTGTGCCCCTCTAGTGGCTTCCTGAGTGCAGCTCCAGTCTCTGCATTCCAAATGCGCACAGTGTTGTCCCAGGAGCCAGACACAATTCTCTTGCCATCAGGTGAGAAGGCAACTGAGGTAACCCGATTGGTGTGCCCCTCTAGTGGCTCCCTGATTGCAGCTCCAGTCTCTGCATCCCAAATGCGCACAGTGTTGTCTTCAGAGCCAGACACAATTCTCTTGCCATCAGGTGAAAAGGCAACTGACATGACCCAACTGGTGTGCCCCTCTAGTGGCTCCCTGAGTGCAGCTCCAGTCTCTGCATCCCAAATACGCACACTGCTGTCATAGGAGCCAGACACAATTCTCTTGCCATCAGGTGAGAAGGCAACTGAGATGACCCGATTGGTGTGCCCCTCCAGTGGCTCCCTGAGTGCAGCTCCAGTCTCTGCATCCCAAATACGCACACTGCTGTCATGGGAGCCAGACACAATTCTCTTGCCATCAGGTGAGAAGGCAACTGAGGTTACCTGATCAGTGTGCCCCTCCAGTGGCTCCCTGAGTGCAGCTCCAGTCTCTGCATCCCAAATGTGCACAGCATCGTTATAGGAGCCAGACACAATTCTCTTGCCATCAGGTGAGAAATCAACTGAGTTGACTGAACCAGTGTGGCCCTCTAGTACAGCAATTGTGTTTAGCCATTGTTTCATTCTCCCTTTTGTAATTGATAACAATTGCGGGAATTCATCTGAGAATCTTTTGAAGGTTTCAGACTGCTCTGGTGCCAAGGCCAGTGCTGATAGATAAATGTGAGGAGCACTTTGACTGATTGCATCCCAAAAGAAGGAAATAAATATTTTGGCATCAGTCACAAATTGGATGAGGGATGTGCTCTAATGATCTTCAGCCCTCATAACATCTCATAAGATCATTCCTAGACATACCTCATTTGCCCAAACTATCAATTTATCTAGAGCCCGGTGTCCATAACCCACAATCTCAAGTAAACTCAGCACCTCCAGCCAAAACAGGAATTTTTTGAACAGCAAGTCCTGCACTCCTTGGCCACTGCATGAATCATATGCTGTCTCCACTAGATGATCCACCCAAAATTGAGCAGCATATTGGAGATGCAATGGGATGTAGTTGTCAAGTCGCCACTGGAAATCTGGCATGTCAATGTTTCGTAAGTATGAGGTTGGTAGATCACAGATATTGAATCTCAGTTGCCTGTCCAGCACCTTCATAAGAGCTGACACCAAGGCTTGCTGTTGATTGTCTGTGCCACAGAGGATTTCAGGCCGGGTCTCTTGAACATAAGACATCATAAACTCTCTGAATGAGAGATGTATGATTCTGATTGCTGCCCCTGGAGTATCAGAAACATGGATCACAGCACTCAGAGGGAGTAATGCCCCCAGAACATCCTCTTTTTCCAGTTCAAGCAACCCTGCCAGACTCTGGTAATCTAAAGGTTCTAGGAGCTGCAAAATTGTACTCAGAATCTTCATGGTTTGATCATGTGAATCTTGGGCACGCCGGTCTCCTGAGGCAGCTAATGGGATGGCATCATCCAGAATCCGGAGGTATAGATCATGCAGGCCAAAGAGAGGCTCACCACCCAGGAGGTAATCAACAGATTTTTGTGGGCGTGTCTGTGGCAGTCCTGCAAGAACATAACGAACAGCTGTAGCTGCAAAAACAAAGAGTCCATTTGCTCGGGTCATTATTTCTTCTGCCTGCTGGCTCTGGATTTTCCAGGGATGACGTGTAATCCAGTTGGCCCCATCAAGTGATTGCTTAACATAGAGGTGGATGTCATGCTGAACTATCCTTGGTTCAATTTCATCAAGGACAGCCCTATGCATCAGAGAAAGAAGTTTGTCAAATTTCAGATAGGAAGGAACATCAGGGCGTCCAGTCAGAAAGAATTGGATGTGGGCTGGGATCTGAGCCATGCTATCTGATAGCCACCGCAAGAAAACCTGTCCTCGGTCTTTTCCACATTCATCCAGAGCATCAAGACAGATCACCCATGGTGTTGAACAGGGAGGTAGCTTCCCAAGAATTTCTACAACCAACTTCTGGAATTGCACATGTGGTGCTGCCTCACAAATGCGAGTACGGTCCTTCTCTAGTAGCTCGATGAGATGTGCCTGAAAGTCATGACTATAATCTGCAAGCTGCACAGCAAGTGTTGTAGCAAGGTAATTTATCTCCTTGCGGTCTGTGTAGTCACAGGAAAAGAAAAAAGATGCTGCAAGAGTCTTTTTCTCCTCAGCCAAGATAGTTGCAACTGACTTTGCAATTGTGGATTTGCCTGATCCTGCAACCCCACTGAGCATGACCAGGCGGATTGAATCCGGAGTGCTGGTTAAGCATGCAACAAGGTCCCTGATTATGTCAATTCGTGTACCATTCATGCACTCCTCAGGTGTGTTGGCAGCATTATAATGTGCTGCCACACACTTGAGACTTGCTAGAATCTCTCTGGTGTTGCCTCTCTGTTGGACTGTGGTGTTGGCACTATCAGCTTTTCTGTCAATCCCTTGAATTGTGGTGTCCAACACTTACAATTCATTTGTGCAGCGCCACTACTGTCATTGAGAAACAGTATTTGGGAGAGGACAAATCAACATACAAATTATTTACGGTGAAGTGTTCGGCCTTGATGTCATAAGCCATCCTGGGACCCTCCCCAAGACCCCCACCCCCACCTTGTACACCACCTTCCCCACCTTCCCCCCCTATGCCACCTGGGAAAGATAAGTGATAGTGTTAGCTTATCAATTTTATAACAAACCATAGATGTTCTGAATGAGGAATTTGCTAGTCTGGTTACCCATGCCAATTGATAGAGACTCTGAGTACAGTATGAATGTTGTGTATACGGTGCAGGAGATGTGGAGGTAAAAAGAGCAAGGTGGGCGGAGGTAGCCGAAGATCACCGCATATCGACACATATCAGAGGCAACTGACAGCTCACTGGCAGATATACACAGCCAGCAGGCCGCCGCATGCATCGTTTCCTAAAGATAGGGCGCCAAACTGCGGGAAAACGGCTCCATCTTTTCATTTGCGAATATTAATAACTAGAGCAGATAGCACATAAACCTAGTACACTCTGCCGCAAATTCAAGCCATCATGAACTTCGGTTTCGAATGTTCTGCCGTAAACCAGGGTTCAGGGCATCCATTCCGATGGCCACATTTCGCCCCGGCCAACCTTATACCACCTAAGATATTATACAAGATGCGCCGCCGCTTTCGCTCCGGCAAACGGACGTGAAAGGAAGAAATTTGATTACACCTATGAAATACAACGCTGTATGGATTGACAATGAAACGGAGACTTAAGTTACTGGAGCCTGAAGAGTGCTCGATCAACCAAACCTTGAATTAACTTGTTTGAGGGAAACCGGCTGCAAAAAGGGGAGTGTTAAGAGTGAAGATCCAAACCTCGGATTTTTTCCTGTGTGCCAGGGCAAATTTAAGGAAATTGGGCCCCGAACGGTAGTACAAAACTAGGAAGCAACTGACGGTTAAAATAAATGGAAGGAGGATGGCATAGGCGTGAGGGGGAAGGTGGGTGGAAAGCAGACGCAACGCGAGCGATTTCCGAACATCGAAGGTCTTGAGATTGATCCCTAACAGTACATCGAGATGTTCAACACACCTGGTGAGGTTGAAAAAAATTCGAGCAAAATGTCACAATGAGCATTTGAATGCGCTTAATCAAAACAAAGCAATTGGACTGCGCCTGTGGAGCGGAAGGAATAGATTCCAGTGTTAGCGGAGGACTGGCTCTGGCAAGAGTTTTGAGGATATTTTGTTTGTTCTTGAGACTCATACCGAGCTGGCGATTAAAACAACACAGTCGCCAGCAGCAACCCATCTAGATTTTGCAGCGGGACAATGCGAATGAGAGACTGTTGAGTCCAAGATGAAATAGCAAGCTCTATGATTGAATTGATAGTGCACAGATGAGATAACCCAGAACATTGCCAGCGAGGAGAATGTCAAATCGGACGGGGAACGAAGAGGACAGTGGCAGCGGGAGGAATTGGTCTTTTATCCATACCACGGAGATTCGGCCGCAGTGAGAAGGATTGCGGCGCAGTGCGAGAGATGACCGCGGCACACACGCGTATGGTCAGCTGAGGCTTTATAATTAAATGCTATGGGAATTGACCTGGTACGCAAATGGGACAGGACGGCAGGACTTGTAGGACGAGAGGAGAGGAGAATACAGTGGAGATACAGCTACATGGGGCAACCGCGCACCCTCGCCCGGCGCCGAGCGAGGAAGTCGTTAGAGAACTGTTGATGGGTACTACGCGGCCTGCCGCCCAAGAATCCACAGAAGCTGCGGACAGCCGCGTCCAGCAGAAAGGACATATGGGGCATGCAAAATGAAGAGGCAGTGTGGACGAAGTTTGAGCATGGATGGGGTTAAAAGCGGAGTGCGAGCAGATGAAGACGAATGGAGTACGCACATATGGAGAAATGGCACAGCCGAGGAGCCATTTCGTTAAAGAACGGTTAATAATTATACCCCGGCTGCCCAAGTAAACTACGTTGTCGCTCACCGATTATCCCTGATGTCCTCCGTAGCCTAGACCTCCCGCTCGACGCTTCACGATGCCCCACACGCTCTCATCCTCCTGCGGAACAAATCCGATATTCCCAACGCCTCACTCAATCGCGCGGCCCGCCGCTCCTGACGGAGTCCCCCGATAATCGCAACTCTCCCGACGCTGTCGTCTTTTCAATCTACGCGCCCGCCTTCCCGCTCCACCGCGCCTTCGGCCCGACGCGTTGATTTGGCACTGCGTGGCGCCGTCGTCTGTCGCTGCCGCGGCGATCAGGACTGCCACGTCGCTTTCCGACTCACATCCTCGGGACCTGAGACCCGCCCGCTATGCCTCGGAGGCAACTTTACCGATCCCACTCCAGCCCTCTCAGTTACCTGGAAGCAAGCCCTCGCCGTACACCACAGGAGAAGGCGGGTGGAGGAGTGAAGTGGGTGTATTTGATGTGTTAGCGCGTGCAGTCTTCTTGTGCGCTGATCTCGTGGGCTTCTCCCCATTCCAGCCTCTCACGCGCCCACCGTGTGCGTTCCTTCCGCACCGTCGCCTCGAGGTGCTGCAGCGCCCCTTCTCGCGCTCTCTCCGTGGACGACGAGAATCCTCGTCCCACTGCGTGTATACAAACTACCGAGGTACAAGGTTTGATTGTTTGTAGTGTCTGTCTACGAGAGACTAGGCTTGGGACTGCCTGCCCGCGCTGTAAACCCACATCGCAAGCATCGTACGTGCCCTTTTACTCTCATCGATCTTTGCTTATGACCTTGTAGGTTTTCCATCATCTTCTTTGGCGTTGTCTAGAGCGGAATACACAAGAGCATACCTACCGCAATCCTTGCCGCGTTTTCCCATACTCCCTCGTTCTCAGTGCACGGTGTCGTACCTGCGACCCGTCTCAGCCTCGGCACGCGCTCGCATAATAGGTATTCATCTGATTTTCTTGCATCTCTCCTTCATTCATTGACTGTGCATAACTAGACCCCCCTTCAATCGCAATTCGAGGAAGTACGTCCAGCATCGCATGCATGCGCTCGGGCCCACGCCACTCGGAGCCTGCAGATACATCATATCGCTTGCGATGTGCGAGCCGCGCTCGGATGAGCTGCGTACGATTCGGAGCCTTTTTCGGTGCGTTTCTCTTCCCTTTTTTTCCCTCCCCCTTCCCACCCATTCTTCATTTCCCATTCCTTCGCCCCTTCTTAGTCTGTCTCTCTCTTTCGCCCTTGAGGTATATATGCTCACTTCCTCGTCAGCCATCCTGCGCGCACACCACGTCCGCATTTCAAGCTCTGAAGCTCTCGAAAATCAAGAGGGCGTCAGCTCGCACTTGCGACCGTCTTTAGCAACACCGCCGTCCATACAGCAGAGTTGTGCCTCTTCGGACCCGCCGACGCCTTCTCCGCGCTGTCGACGCCCGCTCGCTGGAGTGTAGCATACGACGTGCGCCGCGACCAGCATGGCCGCTCGCTGCCCGGGGGACCATCTAAAGCACCACCACAGCGCGCACGATCCGCCACAGCCGCGCTCTACCGTTCCTGCCACGCCCACGGGCTCGACACCACGCCGGTACGAAGATCCGACTGCGCTACCAGCTACATGGGCAGCACGCGACGCTGGCGTTCCTCGCCACCCACGTCGCCTCGTCGCCTTCCCGCACACTGTGACTCTTCAGCAGTGTACTGCTGTCGCCGCCTACGCCTCCCGTGCTCCCCAGCACCACCTTCACCACCTCCTGTGCGCGCGATGGTCGTTCCCCACCGCCGGTGCCCCTTTTATCGCCTCCTCCCGCGCCAAGTGCGTCTCCAGCAAGTACCACTCTCCCCGATCCACACGCACGCCGGGCGCATCCTCAACGCGGCACGCACCACCCCTCGCGCGCGCAGGAGCGACAGCCGCTCCCCATCGCCCGCGGCCCGGTTGTCACCCGTCGTCACCGTGTCCAGCGCCTCACTATCCTCCGCTCCCAGCCAGCTCCTGTCCGGCACCGGGAGTACGACGCGCAGCATCGCCGGAGCGCGCAACAACTGCAACGAGCGTTTCCCGTCTCCCGCGCCGCCTTCATCCCCTCTCCGTGCGCCGCGACCGTCCTCTGCGCCCACGCCGCCCTCCGCTCCAAACCTCGACCTGCCTCGAATCGCGAATGCGACGTGCATCACCCCCGGCGTGTCGCTCTGCGGCCGTCCCCATCGCCCCGCTTTCCACGTCCATCCTCAGCGGCATAGTGCCCCGCTCGTTGCCGACTCCGCCACACCGCGGCCCATGCGCAGCACGCCGCGCGGCGGCTTCCCATCGCCAGCGCCGGCTGCGTTTGCCGTGATGGCACGGCTGCGGGCGCGCAGCGGACGAACGATACGGAGGCGATACGCACCCCGCGCTTCCGCTGTACCCGCCTTCCGCGCTAAGGATTTCTGACAAGCGTGGATGGGGCACCCCGACAAGTCTCGGTGCGACGAACCCGGGCGGAGACAGCAGAACCTACGCTGCTCCGGGATTTCATTTCGCACCGCGGCCTGTGCAGTTTGGATCTCCGACGAGCGCTGCGAGTTCGGGGAAAGGTACTGCGTGAAGGCAGGAGAAGTGCTTATTCGGGCCCGCATTACTTATACATCCTGATTCTTCGTTTTCCCATTCTCTTTTACATCGGCTACATTTTTTGCTTTGTAGTTTGGTATATGGGCATGTATCGATACCTTAAAAATCGTCGTGTCGGGCGTCCTTTCTCCCATTGAGACAAGGAGGATTGAATACGCAGAGCTGGAGCAAGCGTCGGACTATCGGTCGTGAACCGATGCCCGCTGATTGGATCGGACTTTCTCAACTGTATTCCACTTTCGCACAATTCAAAGGCGCTACGTTGTGCCGGATGGGGCGCGACTGAGTTCGAGAGCCCGCCCCGCGACGCAGGACTTTTTGGTTATAGCGAAGGTATGTCACAATTCGATCAACCCCTATCCCCTATTTTGCGGCAATTTTTTTTTTCTTTTCTTTTGGAGCGTTGGTTTTAACCTAAGGATACTCAGGCAGCAGAAGCATTCCGGGTCGTCCGCTTTGATTTGTGGCTGTAGACCAGATGTTGCCGGGGGATTTGTCCAGGAAGAAATGCCATTACGCACAGTATAACCAGTGTGGGACTCCAGCCCTCATACACTAACTCGGCAAAATGATTGACCGATCGGTTTTTTGATCCGGATCGGGGCACTGTGCCTCAGGAAGGACAATCACGATCGACCGAGATGTTATTGGAAACACAATACAGCACGATCAACACGGATTTTGGCCGAACAACCGATAAATTGGACAAATAAAGATCGACTGGATTGAATGTATCAGATCAGTACAATACCATATAGGCCGTTTTATTATCCAAACTTCTAATCAGGATCCAGCAATCCCGAGGGGGATGAGTTTTGAGGACATAAGCGACGCACAGGAACAAACAGTCGAGGTCCGGTAGCATATCAGGCGAACAGCTATGTGTCCTGGCTATCGTGGAGCCACTTCAAAGCGACAAGCTGCGCATCTCTGTGCTGGAGGCTGAGGTTTCCGGCCTCCGCAAACAGATCGCCGTCAACCAGCAGACCACGCAGCACATAATCCGAGAGCTGCAGCGGGACTGGCAGACAATGCGGCAGGATTTTATTGACTGCCAGGTTCGAGTGCGAGGGTTGAGAGTTCGCATGGACCGAGTTGAAGGCCACATCGATGAGATCATTGTGCATCTTCCCGCTCATCACGGTTGGAAGTCGGAAGTGGGCTCGGACTACGATCCTGATATCACGCTTGCGGAAGTCGAGGTGGAGGATGGCTCCCAGCCTGAGTAGATTGAATCACAAAACTGGTTACACAAATCAGATGGGAAGAAGGAGAGTTGTGTGCGTGTTTGATGATGTCGTCTTGTTTACCACCGTATCAACATACATAGATTAAAATCTACTCCTGACTTCCGCGCGATTTTCAGGGCCGCAGTCGATATTCAAGCTCTTCTCCACCCTCAGCATAGTCCCGATCGACCTCCTCGCGCGCACGTTTTCGTGACTGCCGCCCCACAGTTGTCTTCACCTTTGTACCACCACTCGAGCCTTTGGACGTGTTATCCCGTCGCTTTCCAAGCTCTTTCTGTGCCGCCTTCGCCTCTTTTTCAGCTGCCTTTTCCCGCCGCTCGAGATCCTTGGCCTCCTCGGCCGCTTTGGCTTCACGTTCCAATTGTTCCCGGTTCTGGATTGATGGTTCAACTGCCTCAACAAGTGAAAGACCAGGGTATCGAACACCACTGCACAGGCTTTGCACTTCTGTCGCACTTCGTAGTTGAGCCAGGTTAAAACAGTCATCCGGCTCGACTGTGTGGGTGACCTCGTTCTCAAGGCGATCTGTCTTCTTTCGTTCTTGAAGTACCTGACGCGTGCGTGTAATTCGACACTGGTGAGCTGCATAGTTATGATTAACGCTGATTGCGCAGACAAGTTTCTATGGCTACAATGAGCCGGAATTCAGAGGAAGGAGAAATCACTGACCTTGAACGCAACCATCTTGTGCTGATCCAAATGCACGGTGCACGACGGCATTCTGCATGGCAGAATATCTAGGCCAATTACACACGGTGAAATCAATATTCCAAGCACCGTTTCAGTGTCCACTTCGATCATAATTTCTTCGACCCGCCCAACGCAAAACTTGTGGTCTTTGTGATCGATCACAAACCTCGAAATCGCGGCCAGATCACCGTTAAGAAGAACAATGCTGTGGCATCTTTGGACCTTGTCTCCTTTTCGAAGAAGGGTTGTGATACCAAGTTTCCTGGCAGTTGTATCGCCCCAGCAACTGGGCACAGAGCCCACTATTGGCATATGGATACCTATAATACTTTAGGTTCAATATTAGTCAGCCAAATTGAACACGCACCGTTTTGTGAAACATCCCATAATCCACCCATTGGCATGAATGCCAGGAACTCGTCGTCCTTCAAAAAAGCGAGTACATCAGGGCCTGCCTGACGAGGGGCAATGCAGTTTCCGTGCATGTCAGAGTGGACATAACCACCGCTAACCAGGTGCCGAACCGCATGTAGATGGCTAAATGCTGACCCGATATCCAAACTCGGGGCATGCTTTGTTGAATGGATACTGCGAAGCCGGATGACAAGGTTAAAGGATTCGGAACTCTCTGTTGCGTAGAGTATCAGGGGCCCAAAATGTCGTATATGTTCAGGAATATGAACGAAGAGATGAAATTTTGGCTTGTTGAACCACTGGGTGTTCCAGAGAGCAGTCGCAGTTAGAAAGTCGAAATCTGTGTCGTTCAGCCTGGCCTGAAATATATGTTAGCATATACCACAGACTGCACAGCAGCGTATGTGCACAAGATAAGTTGGCATGTGTATAAAAAAATCTATCTTAAAGTACGAGTTATGCCGTGGGAAGCATCGGCCTCCCCCCAAGTTGAGATCAAGATCAACATCTTGGGGTGCAACTGTGTGATCTGGATGACCATTTACAGGATTTATGACCAGGTCCTCGAGCTCTGCAGGAGCGGGAGAGGGTGGCAAGGGAGGAGCGGGAAGAGGTGGTAACTCTTGGGAGGCCCTCAAACTACTCTGATTGAGCTGTGAAACATTGGTTCAGCTTCAGACTTCTCTTCTGTGGAAAGAAAACAAATGGTGTCCGTGGGTGGTGTAATATATTCAAGCCAATTGTTGTTGGCTCCAGAGGGCTCAGTAATTGAAAGCTCATGATCGTAATTGATTTCTGTGACTGAGCAAGAGACATTGATTACCTTCCCATCCCAATCCGTGAGGGTGTTCCATTTTCTTTTGCGCACTAATGAAGTCTCGCACTTTCCTAGTGTCCACAAATGCTGGACTGCTATCTGCCACGTGTAGCTGTTCCAAATACTCTTCTGGTGCCGAATTAGGAGACCACTTTACGGCCCTGAAGAGTCGTAGCCTTTGTAGAGGGGACGATTCTAGACGAAATTGGCTCGATGAGCAGATCTATCGACAATAAAAATTACCCTTGATGCGCACGTTCTTCTGCGGAACGATGCGCAAAGTCCCTCGAGGAGGCGAAAGGTACCCCCAGGAAAGGCCACAACACCGCGCGAGGTGCCGACGAGGCCGCCGAGAATGCTCAAGAACGTGGATTTCCCAGCACTTCAATCGAAAGCTCATCAGGGGTTTGATATTGGTGTCAACACGACGCACCCATTGGGGACCAAAAGTACGAAGATTCCGGCTCGAGAAATATCCAGGGTAAGGTCCAAGATAGCTGTGGCTTAGCTGCCAAACAGGAGCCTGGACATTTTACCCAGACCCCGAACGGAGACCGCGAGAGCCGGATCCAGAGTTCCTTCTTCGCCACCAGCCACTCACCAACTGGAAATCCTCCACCAGGGCCTTCCGGGGTGTTGAGCGTCGTAAAGCATTCGTTCAAGGGTGAGGGCCAAAACACGGCCACAGGAATACGTCGATGCGTGTAAGTCAGAACGGAGGGAAATTGAGAAGAGGGAGAGCATTTACGATGCCGACAATAATCAGGTGAGTCAGATGGTTGTTGGGGTCGCGGTGACTGATGATCGTAACAAGACTCCGGTGCTCAAACCCGTCAATTGTGCGAAGATGTAGAAGGAGGGCAGGAATATAACGGTGATTACAGTTAGTGGACTGGGCCGTCCCCTCTGCATATAATGTGTCAGTGCGCGTAGAGAATAGAGTGCACGCAACGACCAACTTATCCGTAGGACCATCGCCAAAACCGCGGTGAGGATCGAAAAGAATGTTGAAGCATGGCGGCAAGCTGAGGGCTTTTGCCGAATGAAGCCGCAGCGAACATGGGCCAACTAGCGAGGGAGAAGCCAGATATTAGGGCGACGAGGAAAACTAGACCGATGTTTGTGTGCATCCAGATCTTGTAATGCCAGACGAAAGCTACTATAAGCCGTGAAGGCAAGCAGACAAGCGCAAAAAAAAAATGGGTCGATCCCGGATCAGCGGTGGAGGAGGGTCGCCTTCTCTTCGGCAAAAGAATCCGATGATTCGGTCTGCGGCAACTTAAGAATCGGTACCGGTTCCCATATTCGGACCCACCTTCTCCAAAAATTGCGCCACGCGATCCAACGAGACCTTGCTCATTATTGTGGCATTCAACCGATGCGTGGTCTGACGTGGTTCTAATTTAGTACGGGACAGACTGGCGCAGAGGACTTTTATAAGCACCTGTTCCATATTGTCCCTGAAGCTCGGTTAGCACCTGAATAAAGAAACTAGGGAAATGCTAACCTAATAAATCGAACACAGTCATACTCGAAAAAGCTTTCGATGCATTGAGAGGTTGGCCCATATTTGACAGGAGTTAGCCCGGGAAGCGAGTTAGAGGAATTCACCAATACTGGAAACGTTCAACATGGATGCAAATTCGAATTTACTGCAGAACACTCACCAGGTCGCATAGGTGACCGTCATTGTTACCATCTAGTCGGGATGCACAGTTAAGAACAAGGAGACTGCGATAAAGAAGAAGAAGACTGACGGGAATGCTGAAACTGAAGACGGCGTTCAGGGTGGAATTATGAAACGAAATACCATCCCAAATGAAATACGTACTTGACAAGGTTGCTGGCCAGACCAGTAGACCCCCTTTACGAGTCCAGTTGAGCTCGTGCTCTCTCTGCGCGAGCGCGGATCACCGAGTCGTACCTCAGCGCGCACGCGCTTCCAACCCCACAGAACCACCTGATTGTCGCCCTTGCAGCATATGCACCATACCTTGGGGCGTCGACACTCGCTCCATCCTCAGCAACCCTCAATACTACGCATGTAAACCAAACCCGTCTTTTGAGTGCACAGGCAGTTCTACCTCGCAGGGGCAGCCGTGGCGGTGGCCGCCCACTCGGATCGACTGGCAGACAAGAGCCGTCGATTGCTCCTGAACCTCCTCTCTCAATGCAGTCGTGCACATTCCAGGATAGTGACGGGGTGTGGAAATTTCGAATTACGGTCCAAGTCTATCCGCCGATGGTGCAGTCATTTTCACTTACTCTTTATTTTGCTTGCGCTAACTCTTTTCCAGATGGAGGACAGCAAGGTGGTCCCGGTGGTCTTTCATTCATTGAGCCGCGACTGGACCAACTATCTCGAGACCAACGGCCTTCTTTTCACCTATGAGTTTTCCTCTACGACACCCGTCCAGGTATTTCTTCAACATGTCCTCACGGACCTGCGTCGGCGCAACTACACACTCCCTCCGGTCCACCATTTCGGTGACACCTCCGGCGCCCCGATGTTGCACATCCAGTTGCTTGCCCTAATCAATAAAGGCAAGCCCACATTAATATTAGCACTGCCGCGTAGATGAAAGGACTTTGTTGAATAACTTGTCCGCAATTCTATCTTTCATTGTTTCCTTCCACCCAAACACTTTGACCTTGATTGGCTGGGAGGTAACAAGAATCAACGGATGTCATACCATCCGGAGGACTTCCACAGCTATGCGGCGCGTCAACATCGCTAATAATCTGGCACGGCAAGTCACTCACCTTCACCGATGGATTGAACCCCGTCATCCGTCCGTTTCAGACGCTCCCTCTGTACAGACTGGACCAGTCTCGCCACTGAAACGCATGAGCCGAGCCAGGCATCAGGAGCAAAATAAAGACGAACTATAGCCTGGAACAGGGACGAGCAAGATGATCGAGGCAACACCAACCCAGACCAACCATCCCAACACCATGTAGAGAAACCACATCCCGACTGCCAGCTGCGCCGGAATTGAAATAACAAGCATCAGAAAATCCCGGCCTTCCACCGGTGGCGTCTCGTCAGACCGCCGACTACTTCAACCACAAAATGAATCAGAACACGCATCGTTCAGGGGCGATGCTACAAGCACGAGCAGCTGTACGCTTAGATCCCCTACGCAGCAACCCGATGTTTCGCACATCGATACGTGCCTGTTCGAGCAGCGCAGGCGTCGGCGGCGTCTCACTGCTGTTCAGCAAGGAGCATCCACGAATAAATTAGGAACGGGAGAAAGAAAGGCGAGATTGGCACGTACTTTCTGCGGGAGCTTCTCGCGTCATTCGAGCACATCTTGCGCAGCGCTTGCTACGTGCCCGAGACTTGCGATCGGGGACGTCGAGACTTCGTCTTCAAGATGAGGTTGTATGGCGAGTCGGCGGCACCGGTGTTGTCGGAGGTAGCCGCGCGCGTAATGGCGGGGACGACGACAAACGACAGAACATGTTTCCCGTCTAAAGAATCAGTGGGGAGCGAGCGTAGTAAATGAACACGTACGAACCCCGCGATTTGGGATCGACGAACCATGCATTCGCGCCTGCACAGAGCAGGCGCGGCTAAGGTGAATGACAGAATGCGAATCTGAGGGACAGGAAGATGGAGTCGTTGGTGAGCGCGAAAATTGCAGCCCAAAACGACTCTGCAAGAGGGTATCGGATCAACAGTTGTTCTGAGGAGTACCCTATCACTAGAAAAGATGGATTCGACAGGTGAAACCAATTAACAAGCAGCGTGCACACCGCGCCTACCGGAAGGCCCAGGCGGAAACAATAATTCCCAAGTACTAGGACCAACCAAGTGAGCCGGTGAGTGCCGAATATTACCGGAAACCACTCCGTTGAAGCGAAGGATCTCGGGGGACACTTGAAGGCGCGCGCTGACTTCGAGCCAAGTCGACCAGTGACCGGGAGACGAGATTGCGTAAATTTTCGGATGGTCCGAGGCTTACGAGCGAATTGGAGGAATGAAGCCTAATTGCTCGAGGGCTAAGCTAGCGATGTGTAACGCGTCGATTCCTCACAACGTGGCGAGAAGAGAAAAGCGGGGTGGCTGTGTTTAATTGATCCGGTCCTCTTTTGCTTCCTCCCACCTCATCGCTTCAGTGGATTCGCTCCTGTAGCGTCGATACTTTTATCCTGTGTTCCCGCAATCTTTTTCCTAGGTTGCTACACATTCCTCCTTGCGTTTCCCATCGTGTTTTGGCACTATCGACGCGTCGAATTTCGAAATGCGCCCCATGGCGACAGCAGCAGATCTTCCTCTGCACGTTTAACGCATCAACACTGGTCCACAATCCCTTGGCAACGTTGTAAATACCTCCCGCATTATTCTTAACATCATCCTCACTCCTGTTGTCCGGTCATTGGATTTTTCACGCCGATGAGGAGCTAGTGGCGCGTGCACTTAATCCCGCATCCTCTTCGCCTCCAATTCGATGTTTTGTCATCACATTTCGCCTTGGTACTTGGGTTTCATCGCCTGGCTACACCGCTCGTCTGTAATATCTGTCGCGCGGCTGCAGAAATTATCTTTGTTTCCTATATTACGCTGCGCATACTTCTACATCTGCGTGATTTCTCTACCTGATACGCCCAGAACCGTTCGGTCTCAGGCTGGGGCCGAACACCGAGTACACTGGGTATCTGGAACATGCGCCACAGATCAATGGATTCCTCACCGCGCCCGATATTCGTGACCTCCTCCTCTCTCTGATTATTCCAGGTGTTTTGGGCGCGTATTGCTGGGCTTTCTTTGTCTGAGCGTGCAAACACCGATCTTCTCTCGTCCTTCAGTGCTCCCTACGGCATGTGCGCTGTGATTTATGCGCTCCAATTTGGCTCCATTCAGTCGCCCGTCCTCGTGCTTGTGCGATTTATTCTCTGGCTACTGCACCCTCACTGCTGCATGCTTCTGGCATTGTCTCAGTTATCTCAACATCACCTCGGCGTCTTTCACCTTCTTCGTCCCCTATAATTTCGCTCTTTTGCGCCGCCCACAAATGGAGGTTCCTCAGAACGCAGCTCCCTCGGCATGCAGCTCCCTCGCGTTCCGAGGCTTGAAACAACACCTTCCTTCACCGTACGCGATCTGTAATCTCGCTGACTCGTGTTACGTTGCGATTTACAACGATGTACTTTGAACAGCCCACCCTACTTCCGCCCGTCGACAACGGGAACGACCGTGCAATAATCCAGAGCGACGTTCCCGTTTAGTGCTGCGCTTGGCCTTTGACCTTTTGTGGCAAGGATGAGTGAGGTTGCGCGGACGCCCACCCGAAAAACATGATCCTGTGGTTGAAGGTGTGTGTCCAGGTCGTCACTCTTTGATGTTCTTCTCCTGACCATGTCAGGGCGATATCGTCCATGCCGATGCTTCCACCTCGAGTCTCCTCCCTCTATACTTGGAAGGCCGTGATCCCCTCTGCGGGGATGATCCTGCTCGCGACTTGGAGGCGCTACACCCCACATACTTTTTGCAGAGTGCGGTGCACCGACACAAGGACAAGGGCGGACTGAACGAAAACTTACTATGTTTCTAATCCGAGAATGTGGTTCCACATTCTGGGATTAGAGGGATAGGAAAAGGTCTGCATTTTTCTTGCTTCGAAGCTCATTTTCGCTGAAATTTCCTGAGGTATACCCTTGTCGTGAGGTCAGAAGGCGCGCTTGACACTCGCCAGGTCGGTGGTATGCGTTTCCTCAGACTTCAACTCTGACTAGGAATGACGAACTCGTCCAACAGCACTACTCCAAAGCTGACATCATCAGCAATACCTGGGTCAGCTACGTACCTCTACGTAGACCTACGTATTCCCATAGGTCCTGTATTCCCTGTATGAAGGTCCCCCTTTACGTATTCACACGTATTTCGGCCCGGTCTACGTATTCTCACGTATTTGGCAGCCTGTCTACGTATTTCACCGTATTTCACCGTATTTCACCGTATTTCACTGTATTTGCCTGTATTCACCTGCATTTCATGTAGACCTCAGTCGCTTGCAAAATGCTTCCAGTATCCCAAAATAACCACAAAATCAATATGGCACTGTAGAATTTGAAAACCATGATATTGAAGCTACTACTGTAACAGGGGCTCGACTACCTAACAAAACGGGAAGCCAACCTGGAAGAATGTGTGCCCCCAGTCAGAAATCATGAAACAAGCCAAGTCTACACGCGACATGACACTGTCAGCCTAGGAACAGACACGAAGGGCACCACACATACCTCGGATGACTATGTCAAAGTCATGAGGTGCCGGTGTTCAAAGGCTTTCTGCACCAATAATCAGTCAAAGTTCATAATGAGAAGCCACAGAACACACCTAGAAGGCATGGAATAACAGTGCCTGGTAGAAAAATACTTGATTGATGAAATTCGTGAACAAATTGTAAAACATACCGCACATAAAGGCACCGGCTGAGAAGAAACCCTAGATCAAACACGAGTGTGAGGTGGTTCGAGATTCGGTCCAGAGCGGAAATACTAACCTGACATTGAGAGCCACTCTACTGACGTACCAGGAGTCCCCCCATGCGCATCCTCGACAAACGGTCCTGTATGCGTGAATTTCAAATCAACATTGAAGAGAAACTGAGAAGTTGGGAAGAGGAACCTCCTACAGGCGGGTACTAGTCGTCCCCGGGGATCTCGTCGAGCCTCTCGAGATCTACGAGGCACTCCCCGATGATCTTCACTGCCTTGACGAGGTCTGCCTCCTCGATAACGAGTGGCGGGGCGAAGTGGACCCTGCGAAGAGATATCAGCATAAGCACTCTATATGCACGAACGAGCAAAAAGGAGCAAAGACGAGAACAGGTGCGCGTCTTCTGTCGCCGTAGCACCCAACGAGACAGAAACACTCACATTCTTCGCCAACACGCCCCTCGCCTTCAACAGCAGGCAAAACTGCCATGCCGTCCTCCGCTTGTTCCCCACAACGTCCTGACCCCGTGCAGCGCGCGCGGCGTTGCATGTGTCTTCGTCGATGACGACCGTGTTGAGGAGGCCGAGGCCGCGCACGTTTTCGATGTAAGGGGACTATGGGTGGAGAGGAGAGTCAGCAAGCGATCCGGTGGGAGTTTAGGCAGGGGGAGCAGGGGAGGGACAGGAAACAGTAAGTGGAAGACGGGAAGCGGGAAGGGAACAGATGCGCGGTGCGGGAGAGATGGAATAGATGGGGTTTTCGGAGTAGATGGACAGAGAAAGGGCAAGAGGGACGGGAATGAGGGAAGAGCGGGAGAGCGGTGGTACAGCATGTAGGAAATGAAACAGAGCCGAAGAGAGACGAGACGCACCGACAAGCGGAAGACCTCATCCAGGCGCGCCGCACGCGTGGAGAGGTCCTCCTCAACCAGGACGTCCAGGGCCGTGATCGCGACGGCGCAGGCGAGGGGGTTCCTGTGGGGCAGGCGGATGGGTTAGCGGGCGATTCGGGGCAAGCGGGAAGAACACAAATGCATGGTCTGGTCGAATTCCGACTCTCAAAGGAGGGGCAAGGACGCGGGTAGCAGCCCGCAGCTCTCCACCACAACAAACAAAGAAAAACACAGAAACCCACTCACCCCCATACGTACTCCCATGCTCCCCGGGCTGTATGCACAGCATCACGTCCTTGTCCGCCAGCACCGCCGACACGGGGTACACCCCGCCCGAGAGCGCCTTGCCGAGGAGCATGATGTCCGGGCGGATGCCAGCGTGGTTGATGGCGAGCATCCTGTGGGTTGGGTTAGTCGAGTTTTGGAAGCGGGGGGAGAAGAAGGGGGAGGAAGAGGAGGAAGGGCAGGGGATGGAGGGGTACGGTCGGGGAGGAACGTCAACAAGCCAAACGACGAGCGGCACACGCGCCCTTCGCCTCTCGGGCAACATGGTACGGTGTGTTCGAGAGCGTGGTACGGGTGGTCCATAAGAAACGAAGGCAAGCGAGAAAATGAGGAAATGAGCAACGAAACACCCACGCACTTCCCAGTCCTCCCCAATCCCGTCTGTATCTCGTCGCAGATCAGCAGCACGTTGTGCTTCTTGCAGAGCGCGGCGACGGCGGGGAGGTAGGTCGGGGGCGGGACGATTACTCTGTGGGCAGAAACAGAAAGTGGTTAGTATTGGTTGGGAGACCAGGGAAGAGGAAAATGAAAAAGGAAGGAAGGAAGGAAGGAGGGAAGACAGCACCGTGTAGAAGGACAAGGTGTAGAAGGACAAGAGAGGTGGGCCAAATATTTGGCCATGGTTCGTCTTTATGCACGTGCGTGGAACAGCAAGGATGGTGACCAAGCATCTGGATTCCGTGTACCGCCACGAAGTGATTTATGGCCAGCTCTCCGCATACGACCACCACAGCTGGGCAGCTGGGGCCCACGACGGGCACGATCTACTGCACGACGTACGGGCCGGACTTTTACCGCTCGTTTGGGAATTTTCCGCGGGACAAGGGTTACGGTGCCGCTGAATTTCGGGAACGTGGAGGTGTCGAGGGCGCAGGCGATGTGGGCAGTGAGGTGGGTGGAAGGGTGGGAGGAGCAGGTGTGGGCATTTGAGGGTAGGTGCCAGTGCTTCCTTCCGTCCTCACACTACGCTTGATTGATCTGACATAGCATGGCAGGTTCTCAAACTACCGCGTCCTGCAAGAGCTCACGACCTCGTGGTGCCCCGAGCGCGAAGAACACGGCTACCTGCTCACCCCGCTCTTCAAGTGCACCGCCAACCCGCGCGTCGTGACCGCGCACTGCTGGACCGCCGTCGACGTCGTCGAGCGCATGAATAAGCCGACCGGTGCGTTGTGTGCGTCCCAATTTCGAGGACATGTCATGTGACTTGGATGCAATGCAGAATGCTTCTACAACAAGGACAGCAACTGGTACTACGCGGGCGTGTACAAGGCGTTCCGGCTCGAGGACCTTGCGACAAAGGAGTGGGAGGCGCTTTCTGCCGAGGTACGTCGTTGCGCCCCCTTCCTCCCTCCTCCTTCCTCCCTTCTTGCTCTCCTCCCCCTGCTCCCTCGTAGCCTTTCCAGCCCAAGCTACCCAGCCGCCAAATGCTTTTCACGACGACGTTCATCTACACTGGCCATCGACCTTGTCTTCACCGCTCCTGCTGTCTGCTCAACTCTCCAAGATCCATTCGGGGGTGTTTCAGAGCTCCTAGCCTCTTCGATGCGTGAAGCAGTGAGGAATTCGGGCGGGAATCGCAGATAGATAGAGGGCTTTACCTACAGGCTCGGGCGTGCGTGGTGAGTCTTTTCTAATCTTCTTTGGTTCTGTTCTGGAAATTCTATCATTTTATTGTACGGCTTCTACTTCAGATATACATCTTTTTGCGATCTTTCGCACCAGGAATGACGCGACGTCTTCATCCTTCGAACTGCGCGTCAGCCTCATTAAGCGAGTAGGACGACGCGGGCGCGGTGGAAGCGCAGGGGAGTCGGGGGCGTTGCGCACTTCCCGCATCGAGTCTTCCCTGGCTCCCCTTCCCGCCTCTCCCGCACCGCCCTGCTGCGCGCCACCCCTGTACCGTGGCCGACGGCGTCGGTGGAGACCTCGAGCTCCCTGTGTTACCCCACCGCGTCTGCATCTGCTCCGCGCACTCCCGCGTCCGCTGTAGCGCGTCTGGCTCATCTCGTTATGCCGAGCCCTCCTCCGGCACCTGCAGTACCTGCTTCCTTACTCGTGCGCTGCACCGCTCCAGCACCCCGCGGCGACAGGCCCTGCATCGGCGCTGGCCCCACCTCCCGCTCCTTCGCCGAGTCCTCCTCCTCCTCCAGCTCCAGCACCACCTTCCCCTTCTGTTCTGTACCACCACCAACGGCGGCCTGCGCCCCCACGGCGACGTGGCTTGCGGCGGCGCATCAGGCCCATCTGTGCTATACCTCGCGCTTCCGCACCTCTTCGTCTGCGCAGGACGCCTCCGCGGCGATCTCTCCCGGCCCCGCCTCCCGTGTGCTGCAAATGCACTGTGTCAGTGTCAGTGTCTGCGCCGCTGCGCCTCCCCTGCACCAACACCACGTCGATGCAATGACGGGGCTGCGCTCGTCAGGGGAGATGAGGACGGCTGGGGTTATGGGAGGTGGGGATAGGGCGAGGGTGGACGAGCGAGGCGCAGAGCGCGCCGAACGGGGCAGCATGGTGAAGGGAGGATGTGTGGGGATAGTGGGTGGTGTGTGGAGGGAGGAGGAGGAGCAGAGGGCTGTGCGGAGCGGGCGTGCCACCGTCTTTCTTGGGTCCCGAATTTATATTGCATTATTGTCTGTATGGCTAGTTAGTTATCTTCAAACTATTATATTGAATCAATTTTTTTGGCACCAGTGTGCAGAACTGATTGAGGATGTATTTTATCTGCCTGGGCAACACCCGCCCAGCCGTCAAATCAGTGAGGTCAGACTACACAGAACTACACAGAACTACACAGTTGGTCCCCAAATACAGCGAGGTACATATAAAAGCCCAAATACGGGCAACTACGGAGATGAAGCTGAAATACGGGCAACTACATAGATTGACCTCAAATACGGTCCACTACGTAAGCACCCTGGAAATACACAGCTCTACGTAACTCTACGTAAGAAGCCTTCCAAATACAGTGAATACAGGCGAATACGGTAAATACGGCAAAAACCAGGATTTGCTGATGATCTAGGGTGTACGTACCAAGTAGAATCGAATTGAATCCCTGTGGGTCGGGGACTGAGAGAGAGAGAGAGAGGGAGATGGGCACGCGGTCGCGCGGCAAGGCGCTCGTGGTCCCTACTGCCAGGCCCGTGTCTTTGCTCTCCCCGTCTGACGCCGTGTCTTCGCTCTCATCCCCCACCCCATCATCTCGCTCACAGACACCCTAGTCGTGTGTCTCCTCATCCTCGCTTCGTTGAGCGGCGCACCCGTCATCTCCGATCCCCACGCGCTGTGCGAACACGAGGGCACGGGGCTCGCTGACACTCCCGAGGCACGCCTCCTCGCAGTACAGCCGTCCTTGCGCATCACCGTAGTCGTATGGGCTCAGGCGCATCTACCACTCTAGATTGAGACCAAAATGCACGGGAGGAGGCGCAACGGGTGCGCGGAGGCGTGGGTGTGTGGACGTAGAAGCGGGGACTGGGACGGGTCAGGGCGATGGTGGGGTGAGGAAGCAACTGAGAGGAACGTGCAGGCCGCGGAGGCGAATGTGGGCGTGGACGTGGATGGTGCGGGGTCGGCGCAAACGACTGTTGACAACAGCAAGCGTGCGTGTAGTGCCCTACCGAAATGCAAATGGTCAAGGGAACGAGGTCAGGGAAGGGATCGAATGGAGGAAATCGAAATGTAACAGGACGGGAAGGCAAGGGTGGCAAAGGATGGGCAAAACGGATTCGAAGGCAGAAAGAGAAGGGAGAGTTGGGAAGGAGGGAAGGGAAGTGGCACAAAGCGAGACGACTTACCTCGCGCTAGCATGCTCGACCTAAAACGCTTCAGCTCGGGCGCGACACGGGGGCGGCCACTCGTACAATGTGTCTCCCGCACTCGCGGGCGGGCGTGTGCGGGGATTCTCGGACCGGATCGCACAAGAAACGTGAGCAGCGGAAGAGAACACAAAGGAAAAGCCTGGAAAGCAAAGGGAGGAAGGGTGAAGAAGGCGAAGAAATGGATGAAACACACTGGTTATCGTATCGACACTCGAGGCCCAAGCGCGAGGGCGTAACCAAATCGAGCGTGGATGCAAAGCACAGAGCTGCCTGATCTAAGGCGCAGCTTGAAGCGGCTGCGCTTACTCGAGGGTCCTCAGGAAATAGCCATTCGCTCCGGGTTTTTCAACCATCTAAGTAGCTGTTTTGCTGGCTCAAATTTGACGAGATGACGCGTTCCTCAAGCCAGGCAGCACCGATGAGAGCAGCAGAAGAGGTGGGGGATAAAGTCGCACTGCTTGAACGGTATCGAAAAACGCGAGATGGGAGGCCCAGGCAGGAGGGCACGGATCGGCCGGAAGCAAAATACTGTCAAATATGAAAATATTGCACAGCTCAGTTTGCTGCATATCGTGCACGAGATTCAACAATTGAACGCTTGGATAGTATGTAGTCGACCTTTTTGAGATTCGATGGAGGCGCGCGAGTTTCACGGTTTTTCTCGACTACGATTGGCTATTTTTGGTTGAAATAAAATGTTAGACTGTAGCGACTCGACAGCCTGAGTAGTTTGTAGAACATTCCGCTCCACAGTTCTTACTCGTCTTCTTACTGATCACTGGCGAACACTGTAGAACATTATTAGTATATAAATCCAGTGCAATAGCACACAAAATATCAGTCTTCTCTTTTATTTCCTTCATCCATCCACATGCCCCGCCAACAGTGCCGTTCGTCGGCTTTATTCGGATGGCATTCAATTCAACTGAAGTAAATTGCAGGGGTTGAACTGAGACAGGCGGCTGTCTTCACATTGCACAAGACTGCTGGATTCAGTTAAGGCTCTCTGGACTCTCCGTCGCTCCGACCATTTCTTATCATGCAAGTTACCGGGCTGTGCCGCTGGTCAGCCTTACCTGCTTTATTTCCTTGATTCAACTGCCCTGGCTGGTTTAACTAAAATGGAACTTGTGTTATATGCATTCTAGGAGCAGTATTCATTTCAACTTCTCACAGGACCGTGCCGAGTAATTCTACCTCACTACCAGTGTTTCCGTAACTCAATCCCATCCAATATCCTCCAGGATTATGGGTACGTCCTCTGGTGAGGACGTGCGCGGCGGCGGTGTGGGCCCCCGTAACAGCACACTGCGATCCCACGGTTGCCATCGTGAGGGCTCCAGCCCCACCCACCGCCAATACAGCTCCTGCTCCCAGAAGAATTCGACGACGCGCAGGCCGGGTAGCGCCGCCATGAGCCACCGGGCAGCGCTCTCCTGCGGCCCCTCCTGATTATACTGACGCTCGAGGAAATCCAGCGCGAGGCGCAGGTGTGTGAGGTTCGGGAGCTCTCTTAGAGCCTCGATGATGGTGTCCTAGGTATAAATGCGTGATGAGAATCCATGAATATGTAATATGCAGGACATACGTCTCGGACATCTTCCACATAGACGTCGCCGTGCGAGTAATAATATCGTCCTAGCTGCAAAAAACGCAACTGCGGTTGCGCAGAAGCGACGGCGCGAATCATGTCTGCTGTTGGGAAGTCTTCGAGGGTCAGCGTTAATTCCGCGAGGGTGTCAAGGCGGGAGATGGAGGTCAGGACAATTGGTACATCGATCGCGGTGAATGCGGCTTCCCGAGGCGGTCGCGGACGCTCCCCTGAGATGTAGTGATCCCTCACTGCCAGGAGATGCAGGGATTCCAGGGATGCAGGAAGTTGCTGAAAAATCGGATCCACGCGCCCCATGTTGGAAAGAGTCACTCTATTGAGCAGCGGACAATGACGTGACAAATTCTCTCCACCGGGAATGCCGAGGGTAAATGGCGGGTAGAGTTCACCATCAATGCGCGTCAAGTCGGCGGAGTACAAGACTGATAACTCTCGAATGGCCGGCATCCGCGCAACGAGGTCAGGAACAGAGATGTACGGTGTCGGCGTGTGCTCTGTGACAGAAAATTGGCGCAGAACCGGCCACTCCAAGGCAAGGAACCCCATAGAGATCAAATCCCCCGAAATCTGGAGGGTATCCAAGCGATCGCTGGTGTTTTGGAGCAGCGCCAGAACATTTTCGTTTTCTTTTGTGCGATCGATGCTGCTCGCCCGAACCACGCCCCGGAACCCGCAAATCGATATCAGAAGGGTCTCCAGTGATGGAAATGCCAGAACACGCGGGGGCGCGGCGCCGTCGAACCGAGCCTGATGGATTTCGAGAACTGTGAGATTGGGAATCAAGGAGAGGCCACCCAACAAATCCGGGGGGATTTGGGAGACGAGTCGTAAGGTGACTCTGGCGAGCGCGGTCATCGTTGGCAATGATGCGAACAGGTCGTCCTTTAACAGTATCTGCTTGGGATGACGGACGGAACGGTCTCTCAGATGCAGTATGCTTAGGAGAGGAAATTGCTGAGATAGAAACTCGTGAGAACAGAGGTCATCGCACCGAAACAATGGCCAGAGGCTCCTTGGCCACACATCGCCGTCCGTGCGACTCCAGTTGTATACCTCTCGATAGATCCACGGCTTTAACGTCCCACGCATGTGTCGGCAAGTTTCGGAAAGGGGAATGAGCACGGCTCCCATACACCTTTCCTCGTCGTACAGACCAGACCCAGGATCATCCATCAGTATCTGGAAGACGATAGACAGAATATCCACGGGTAAGCTGGTTAGTGCGGGAGGCTGACATAGCAGCGTCGATCGGTACCCGAAGAGCCACCGAATAAAGCGAAGAGCGGCCAGTTTTTGCGCACTGACAGTCAGAAACGATACTGCGAGACCCATGACGTGTACTTTGTGTCTGTTTGGAGGCCAGGGTTAGGCTTCGTCACTGCTCCCACGGGTCGTTTTCTTCCGACATCTCCACGGATTCCACGGCACAGTTCTTCCACTGAAAAACTCCAAGAATGCTATCGTTCCCGATGTCGCCTGTCTTCTACGAGACACTAGTTCCGTCCTGTGGATAACATACTTAGCCACTTTGTCGCCTGTATGCATGGTACCACGGTTGGCAATGGCGCGTGCCGTTATCGATGTCTTTGGAGCAAGCCTTGAGCAAGCCTGTCTTCCCAGGATAAAGCAAATTCGAGCCCAGCCAGTTCCGTAACAAACTTAGCCACTTTGTTGCCTATACTGAGGCGATACACGGAGATACGATCGATTCCTCGCTTCGCTGTCAGCTTATCCCGGGAACATCCATTTGAAGCATTTGATGTGCCTGGCGGTTGGCGCGTGCGTCCCTCCTGGCTTTAAAGGCAGCTTCAAGTCGCCAAACGCTCTCAATCAGAAATGGAGACCCCATCCCACTTCCCTGGATTTTTTGACGTCGAATTGAAGATCGGCCCACTAGATCATGGTGCGGAACTTTTGGACGTACGTCGAGACCCTATTGTGTTTGGACTTGCGTATTCAGTGATCTTGATACAGGCCCAGGCTGCGCGTCTAAGGTACATGACGCGACGCCAATGGAGCGAATCCTCTGAACAGGCCCCGAACCCGTCTACGGCCAGCTTCTCCGCCAAGTCCTCTACTGTTACCCCTGCTATGAGGTCTCCAGGCCAATCCCAGAGCGGAGCACATTTTCCAGAACGATATGCCGCCCAGCCTGTGCCGGTTCATAGTGACCGGGGCCCCGACCTCGTCGTTCAGGACCCTGGATACGACCAGTTCCTCACAACATCGATGGCGACAAATGCTCGTGGAAAATGTATTACATCGTTTTCCCCAGATGTACTTCCTGCTGATGCTCGAAAATTCATAGTTTGTCAAGTCGTCACCAAATTGGTAGGCTGTTTCGAATATGGGTACAACTGATAACAACTTCCATAGCGTTTTGGGGAGCCAGGCGGGACGATAAGGGCAGTAGAACGAGAATTTCCATTAGAAGTTGATCTTGGTAAGAATCCTTTGCCCTGCCGATCGTGATATTCGTGAGAAGGTCTTGATTCTGATATTTCCCATTTACAGGTTCTAATGCCTTTTAAGTCCTGGCTTTTCAACGTCAGGCTCTTCGTCTTATGGATTTATAGTTGGGTCTATGGGCGAGAATGTCAAATTCCCGGGACTCCTTATCCGAAGGGAACCGTCGGTTCACCAGCAATGTTTTGGCATTCTTTTGGTCCCCATCGAAGCTCGCGACAGAGCGACCGGAAGCACAGCACAACCTACGCAGATGGTTCCACTGCCCGCGAGTTTTCGCAATCTTCCATCGCTCTCCGCTCTAGTCTCAACTGAACTTCTCTTCCAGATTACACTCTGTGGGATGATTACATATACCTCCGCCCTCAACGACGCCCACCGCCCGAGGCCGACCCAAAGAAGGCCTGGGTTCAGTTGATGTTCGGCGTGGCTCATGAAGTTTCATTCCAATTTCAATATTCACCTGCCTCCGGCATCCTCGGTTTGGGCCGCAGAATGTTGGGTGTTCCGTTGTAAAGCCTTACTTGTTCTCCTGAAACGCCAGAAGCTCTAGGAATCTAGATGATGTCAATTCCACACCGCCGGTAAGAGGATTCTCAGATTGAAAACCATGCTGAACATTGGTCATAGACATTTCTAGAGCAAGTTCGGGGTCGTCTGGTAGGGAAATCACGTCCGTATTCGGTCGCTTGGTGACTCATTAGATGGCAGCAAAGCCCGGAGTTTGCTATTTTGCTGACTGACACTATCGGGTTCGTCGCCATTTCATATGCTTTCAGAGCCGTCGCCCTAATATTTGCAGATTCGTCACTTTCGGTCGGAGAGCTGTATTCGAGCCCACGGAATATTCGTGGCACACGTACCTTCCCCTTTTAGGAAACGACCACTGGAAGGTCGCAAGTACGGTAAAGGAATTGAACGGTATTCGATATGCATACGAGGGCGGCGAAGCGGAACTAGACACGGGTATTCAACAAATACCCATAACTTTGACGTACTGACCATCTTCCACTAGGGACCGCATTCTGCTACCTGAGCCAGAACTTTGTCGACGCCTTCTATTTGTGCATCCCGGGATTTGTCGTCGGGCCTGCTGCGAACGTGAACACAACTGCGAGGCCGCAGAATATCTACTATGTCCCAGTGGATTCATCCGCAGTCCCGGACGTCCGCTTCGACATAGGAGGTCATATGTTCACACTCGAGCTTATGCATCTCCCGGGCGGAATGAAGCATCTCATTGGGACTAAATCGTACTATATTGGCGCAGTCCAGTCGAAGACCGTGCTCTATCCCACCGACAACCGCCAGTATGATGGTCCCGACCTGATAGGCCGCGTGCGTGCATAAACTTGGACAGATATCGGTCTCATTCATAGGGAATCCAGGTCGCGCTGATCAATATGGAAGTTGTGTTCCAGATGCCGTACGACAAACCTCACACAATTTCGTGGAGAAGGAAGGCCAAAAATGTCACTGGCCCAGCGCCTACGGACTGGGAGTCGGGCAGGAATTAATCGGTTTTCAGTGTAGCACAGCGTAGAAGCTAGGTAATATGTCTCCCAGAATGAATGGCATTGGAGCGACGGCCAGAATTTAAGTCGGGGGTTATTATGGAAACTTTTGAATCTTCGCGGACTGGCCACTGAGGTTTCCCATACGTTCAGCCTTTATCTCGTGCTGGCATTTCGTGGGCCCTGGAAGACCAATTTCTGTTGAAGATTTTCTCAGACCCTGAAGCAGATCTTGAAGTGCGCATTCCAGACTGACTCGGGACTGTAGGAAGTTGGGTCCCGTTCAAGTTGCTTCTCAAATTGGGTATCCATTCCAACTTGCGTTTTGGACTTGAAGTTGGGCGTTTTTCGGTGGCAAATGGGCAACATGCGATGAAAACTTTTTGCACAGTATGTGTGCCATATTGGTGCAAATTCCGGGCACTGTTAGCTCAGCCATTTTGCGTCATCCGAGAAGTACCAGCCTACCCACAGCAACGCGCTCGCCGCACTTGTTGCTTTCTCGTAGGCGGGCTGGTCACGAGCATCAAGATACTTTTGCAACTGGAGCTACTAGTATTTTAGCAAAATTTCCGAAAGAATCGCGGAAAATTGCTGCGGAGGGTTTTTCTGATGTCGCTCGCGATGTCATCTGTGTCTCTCTCTACACCAAATTTGTCCACATCCTCCTTGTCGCCTCCATTAGCTCCCTGGACGCCCGCGGAGAAGGTGCCGGTGTGAATAGCGTCGATGTCCATGCGAACAACCTCAGTGGAAAAGACTGCAGAGAGATCTATACAGCTTGGTACGAGCTTGGTACGTATAGAGCGTCTGTCTACGAGAGAGCAGAGAGAGTAGAATCACAAGGTGTGCAAAGGAGCCAAAATCTGGCCCATAATAGCCTCTTTTTCTTCAACTTTGTCGAGTTTACGCCCGGAGCTGCGCTGGACCGTGTCGCAGGAAACTTCAAAGGAAAGCAGTCATTGAAGACTAAGCTGATTACTGTTCGGCACGAAGTTATCATTAGCGCGGGTGTCTTCCAAACGCCACGACTGGTGCGTTTCAACAATTATTTTATGGTTGCCGTACTGACATCAGGAAAAACCTCCTTTGGGAATATGCCCATTTTCTCCCCGATTTCCGAGAAAAACGTCCAAATTGGCCAGATTAGTTAGGTTGGGACGATTTCCTTTTTTGCAACCTCGGTACTAAATTTCCCCTAAAACGAGCAAATTCTGCCCAGTTTGGCGCCCCATTACCCAAGTTTCTTGCTGTTTTCTGTCAATTTCCAAGAATATATTGCACTATTCAAAAATTCGGTTCACGGAATTGGGGAGAAACAGCATGTATTGAAAGGAAATGTACAGCAGTATATCCTAAAAACTTTTACATATGTGGCTACGGGGTGCACAACGCGTATTTGAGACGACCGTCACCCTACGCATCAGCACCAGGGATGTTAGCAAGGTTGATGAGCGTGGCGGAGCTCCCAGCCGAGGGTTGCACAGATTGGGCTTCGCTGAGGGATGATTAGCACCATGCAAAAAAGGAAGGCGCTGGACGTACATTGTTTCGAGGTACAGGTGGTGAAGGACCTGACAAAGAGCTTTTGGGGCTGGCATTCACTCACCGTCTGCACGATGCTGAGCTGTTGACAGCGACGCATAGGGCCTCATCACGGGCGGACATCACAGGTGGATTGGGCGCCTCCTGAAGCATCCAAGACACGGTTAGTTCAAGGGAAAAGACGAAGATTTCAATGAGACCCACTCACTTCTCTTGGGGCAATGTCATGCTGAATGTAGATGATGTGACCATCGACGCCGACGCGCAGGGCCCCAATACGGCCGAGCAGACATCACAGGTGGACCGGGCGGTTCCTGAAGCGTCCGAGACATATTTAGTTCAAGGGAAAAGACGAAGATTTCGATGAGATCCACTTACTTCTCTCTGGGCAGTGTCATGCTGGATATAGATGATCCAACCATCGACGCCGATACGCAGGGCCCCAATACGGCCAAGCGGACATCACAGGTGGACCGGGCGGCTCCCAAAGCGTTCGAGACATGTTTAGTTCAAGGGAAAAGATGAAGATTTCAATGAGCTCGACTTATGGACAAGTAGAGATAGTAGTAAGCAAACTACGCACCTGTGCTGCTTGCTATGTATGTAGGACAGGGATAGCGACGAGCGGGGCAGAGGCGAGGACATTGCCGGGGCTTGCGGGACGACGAGGCCCCTGCACACTCTAGCCGATTGTCATGTCGCGTAGTGTTCCCGATGTGGACTTGAGGAACCCGGGGCTAAGGGTCAGAAAAAATCCTCCAGTAGAGGTAAATGAAGTGCGTACCTCTGCTGGATTGAGACGTGCGTGGCGGCGAGTGGGGGTGAAGAAGGCGGGTGCAATCGAGAGAAGCCTAAGGAGTGCGCACGCTGGAAAACAGGGCTAAGGAGGTCAGCAGATCTAACCACGGATAATCCGTGAACGAGACTCAATCTTGCCCACGAAAGTGGTTGACGTGGGTTGACGCAAAGCGAATGCCTGAGGGGAGATGGTGGTGGAAGGAAGAAAGCCGACAATGACAGTGACACTGACAGCCGAATCAACCTCCTGGATGTCCACGTGATGGTTTCATCGTCTGATCCGACGGTTCGGATGAGCGGCCCACTCGGCTAGGGACTTAGCATTTTTGAAGTCGTCGTCTGGAGTCGTCGAGCAGCTCCCCGACAAATCACATTCATGCTACAATATGTTAAATACATGCATCTACCATCACACTGATGTTAGATTTCAGCTCTTCTCGACTCTGGTGTACTGTTGCCCCAAACTTCTCGGTATTCCAGGGAATTTCGCCCTTTTTCCCCCAAATTTCCCCACTTTCGCCCAATCCAACCAAGATGGCCAAATTTCTAAACAGGTTCCAAATTTCCCCCAAATTTCCGAAGGAGCTTTTTTCCTGATGGAATCAACGCCGTAGCTCATGGTGTTTCCTTTGTAATCACATATGTCCGCCGCTCACGCTACTATCCTTGAGCTCTCAGGCATTGGCGACAAAGCTCAGCTGTCTCAGCATGATATCAAGCCAATTGTCCATCTCCCGGGTGTCGGCACCAATCTTCAGGGTGAGGAATCCGCGTTATATTAACTCGTTTTACTCAACCATGGCACAACATAGATCACGACGAGGTGTCGCACATCTGGGAGCTGGAACAGAACCACACCATCTTCAATAACTGCACGGTGCTGTACACGACCGAGAATTACCCGTGTCTAGAACAGTGGACCATCGGAATCTCTACAAACTACCGAGGTACGAGGTTTGATTGTTTGTAGCGTCTGTCTACGAGAGACTACGGAATTTCTACGGTTTGGGCGGACCTCTCTGGTTCCAGATGACCAAAAGCTCACCCTCGCTTCCTGAGCCGGACGTTCTGATCTACTGGCTTCCCGGGTGGTTCTCCGCATTCCATCACGGTTTCGGTGACGCACTCGCAGCGGCGCACAATGTCATCCCTGGGGTAGCGTTGAGGGGACACGCGTCGTCCCGCGGCGTCGTTCAGCTCACGGGAAGCCACCCTCAGGACCCGCTGCACATCGAGAAGCGTCACTTCGAGGCACCCGGTGGCAAGGAAGACATCGCCGCTCTTCTCGAGGGATTCAAAGTCGCTCAGAGCCATATGGGGCATCCCAACATCTCCTCGCAGGTCGAAGCTCAGATCTTCCCCACGCAAGCGCTCAACACTGACGAAGACATCGAGAATCACATCTTGGAGACCGTTTTTGGTGCGTCGGCCGCTTACCCTTATGTATTTCTCAAGATTAACATGGCTCCTACAGGGTGCACAGCTTCCATGGGGCCGGATGACGGCGAGTTCAGTTTCTCGAGTTTGTATTAATCGCTGAACGAGTTCCTGTTATAGATCCGAATGCCGTCCTGGACGGTGACTTCAAGATCCGGGGGGTCAAAGGTCTCCGTGTAGTGGACATCAGCTCTTGGGCCGTAGTGCCGGGGTGGTTTGTCGCGACACCAACTTACATGGTTTGTCACGTCCGTTTCTCGTTGAGAATCGCCTCACCATATCCAACTTTTAGCTCTCGGAGAAGGCGGCCGACGTCATCATTGCTGCTGCAGGCGCTGCCTGAGTTAAAAAAATGATGGGTGTCTTGAAAATAGGGTACTCGTAGATTAGCTTCCTTTCTCAAACGACGTTATTATAATTGATAAATCTGAAGTTCGCCGGTCAAAACTTGGACAAGTCGAGCCAAAGTTCAATTTACCAACAATTTACTGTAGCTTGGATCTCGCCTTGTAAGAAAAGTAAACCAATACGGTGAAGTTCGGTTACTTTAGTTCAACAAGAAAAAAGAGATGGAGCGGAAAAATACAGAGAACATCCGCGTCCTCGACCAAGTTGAGCAGCTATACCACTTTTGGGCGACTGGCTGCCTGTTTTGGTGAGGGCATCGAGGCGTTGTGCCAGACGTTAGTGTGGATACAGGGTAGCCAAATGGAAATCAAACTAACGGGCGGTGAAGGCCTTATTGACGTTACAGACATGAGAGAAAGCGACGCAACGTTAAGATTCCAAATAAAGAAGAGAAAGACAAAACAACCACAAAATGGTCACGCACCTTCGTACAAGCCGCCGCGCAAAAAGAGCAGCATCTCATGAATTGATCGAGAATTGAAGTCAGAAGGAAAAAGGGGGTTTAAATGCTTGAATCAAATCGAGACAAACATTGTAGGTGAGATCCCTGTAGAGTTAAACCGGCGGGGTAATATCTGAATGGAATGCGATGAACATCATTGTATGTGAGATTCCTCTTGCGGGAATCTCGGGGGAGTTTTCGAAGATCATCGAAGAAAAAGACGGAGTCAGCGCGTTGATTTATTCAGAGGAGATTTCCGATTACACACCTTTAAACAGGGTTGGAGAGACGTGGCAGGCGCGTGGGGCGTCGGTTACGAGGATCGCACTGACGCCAATGGCCAGCAAGGTACGGGCGACTGATAGCCTGGCGAGGCCCTCCAGATGCAAAAGTTCGACGCGCACGGAGGATGCAGGAAGGAAAGGGAAAGGGAACACAGGGAAAACTGACCTATCTATCTTATCCGAGAACCTGGGCCACGCTCTCGGATAAAACAGATAGCGGAGCGCTGTGGAGATGGAAACCCAGGAAAATGGGGGGCAAGAGACGCACTGTTGCTAACGGTGTTCCAGCTGTATGGGTTGAGGACGGTGGTCTTGCCGCCAGCGGCAACGGTACAAGGGCCGTTTGCTATGGATGGAGTTCAGGGTGATGAACAAGTCAAACGGTAGGCACGCTCATCTCACCTTGGAATAAGCTGATCATAGACCAGCATCCAGGCCCACCGTTGAGCCTGAATGTCGCGTGGTTAAATATCAAGGATAGTGGGAGACGGGAAAGCTCACCATGGCGTGAACGGTGTGATTTCGGACGCGTTACGAGTCGGAAACAACCTGGACCACTGAGCCAAAACATATTAGTTCTCGGTTCTGATATGGAAGCAAAATAGGCTTACCGTGTGGACAGTTGACGAGATATTAACATACTTCGCTCAGCGCAGGGCTTTGGCGATACTTGATTAATAACCCTTGGGGAATGAATTCTGGGACTCTTTATTATATCATGCGCGCAGCGGGCTAGGTGAAACAAGTACTTATGGCAAAATGAGACAATTGCTGTGGATTCCAATCGTGGATATGTCGATCCCGTCGATGAGCATTGGCCCAGATGCAGGGACTGGAAAGACATACAAGTCGCAAGGATCTCATCGACAGCGTCTAACCCGCCGTCGACTTCCCGCTGCCTGAGGATTGGTCAGAATGCTCCGCTATGCACAGAGTCTAAATGAAATTTGATCAGTTTATACAAGTCTCACACGCTCCCCTGCTTTCAGCTCGAACGAGACATCGTGCAACATGGAAACTGGAGAAATGTTTGCGGCGCTCGACGGCCTGCATGCCGATGGTCTCTGAGACTCGATAAGGTGAGGCGGCTTCTGGGGTAAATCCGTATATTCAATGATTCGTTCCCCCGAACTGAAACACAATGGTTAGAGGGAAAGGCGCCGGAGAGAAAGACTCACTCGAGAGCGAGCTATGTATATAATCCAGGAATATCGATCGATATTCCGGGCGGAATAGGGCTTAAAGAAGTGGGAATACGGGTTAAAGAAGTGGAATAGGGATGTAGAGGTGTGGAATATGGGTTGAAGAAATGGGAATATGGGTTAAAAGAAGTGGAATAGGGATACAGATTGGAATGGGGATTTGGAATATGAGTGTATGGGTGTGGAATATGGCTTAAAGAAGTGGGAATATGGGTTAAAAGAAGTGGAATAGGGATACAGAGACTGGAATATGGGTGTGGAATAGGGATACATACTGGAATAGGGATACAGGGACTGGAATATGGGTGTGGAATAGGGATACACACTGGAATATAGGTGTGGAATAGGGATACACTGGAATATGGGTGTGGAATATGGGCTAAAGAAGTGGAATAGGGATACAGACTGGAATATGGGTGTGGAATATGGGTTAAAGAAATGGAATATGGGTTAAAGAAGTGGAATAGGGATACAGACTGGAATATGGGTGTGGAATATGGGTTAAAGAAGTGGAATGGGGCATAGAGAAGTGGAATAGGGTGTCAAACTAGAACAAGGTGTTGGAATAAGGTGTAAAGAGGTTGGAAAAGGAAAGGAACCTCTAAGAGTGTGTTGAATTTAAAGAAGTTTAGGGCATATGAAACCTGGATCCGGTTCTTTAAGCTGGAAACACAGTTAAAGAAATGAATCACAAACCTAGGTGGCATCCAGTTCTTTAAGCTGGAAAACCAGTTAAAGAAATGAATTATAAAGTTGGTTTTTTAAGTTGGAAAAACAGTTAAAGAAATAGGTGAGATCTAGTTGTTTGAGCTGGTGGCATCCAGTTCTTTAAGGAAGAAAAACAGTTAAAATGGCATCCAGTTTGTTTAAGCTGATATAGGATTATAGCAGGAGGAGGGAAAGTGTGAAAGGCACTGTGGCAACCCCTCCTTATACATATTATTCTATTTTTGTGTTGCTAGGGTGACATTGGATGAGTCAGAGTGTTAATTTTAGTTACGACTCGGTGATGATGTCATTGCTGTTTCAGAGTCATCAAGAGATCTATCAGCCACTCTACCGGCACTCTACCACTCCTGCTACCCAATGAGCTGCTTGTTATGCTGTACTTGTCTTTGTGTCTTTGTCTGACTTCGTTTTCAGGGCTTCAGACCCTGAAAGAGACCAGTGAGTTGTGCTGTTCCTGTGGGGAACGAGTCAACCGAAGGGGTTCGTATTCTGAACTTTGCAACCGGGTTTTTCATTAAGGGCATGGGCGGCTTAAAGAAGAAAAAAAAATGCCGGGACTTGGAACAAGTGAACCGAGCTTGCTCAACCAACTCCATTCTATCTTTGTCGTCCATCTCCATTCACATGCAACGGTTCCCTGACACAAGCCTAGCACGGGCTTTTTTCTTTAAGGGTATGTGCGGCTTAAAGAAAAATCTTGCAAGGTGTCTCAGCCTTGCGCGAATACCACCCACGGCTTTCGCGCGGGCAACCCATGACATCACGCTACTTGTCTGTTTACGTTCGCTAGTCTGCCTTCTCAAGCGCGGTACGGTTTGACCGTCTTGCAGTGCGGCTTAGAGTTGGAGTTGGCGGGCTTTGTATTTTACTCATCGCCCGATCCCATGTCAAGTTCGGGACTAGGGCGTGTAAAAAGACTCGATGCCGTCCATGCCCGATTCCATTGTCAAGTTCGAGACTCTGTATCAGCCTTGCGTTGATGCTGTTCTGGTTAGGTGGCTACCCCCCACCGCCAATCATAATTCAATTTCGAGGCGCTTTCGGAACTGAGGAACGGGACTAGGAATCAGCCTTTGCATCGGGGGGTTAGCATCTGTATCCACTTTAGAGTGGGGAACAAGTCAACCGAAGGGGTTCGTATTTCGAGCCTTGCGACCGGAGCTCTGTATCAGCCTTGCGTCAATGCTGTTCGGGTCCACCGCCAATCCTGATAACAGGACTAGGATCAAGCCTTGGGTTAGCGTCTGTATCCACTTTAGAGTGAGGAACGCGCCGGTTAGCGGTTAGGGCTAGAGGTTAGAGTTAGGTGTTAGGGTAAGGTATCTATAATAAAAAACCCTCCCGGCCTGACATTGAACTTGAACTGCAACCGAAGGCCTTCGTAGCCTTGCAACCGGAGCGCGGACGAAGTACGGTTTTTCTTTAAGGGCACAGGCGGCTTAAAGAAAAAAGACGGTGCTGGCGGGGATGGGCGTGAATAGCAAGTTGGCGGCGGGACTAGGAACGAGCGAAACCGACTAGTGGTTGACCAACTTCATTCCATCTTTGTCGTCCATCTCTATTCACTTCACGGTTCCCTGACACAAGCCTCGCTGGACGGGCTTTTTTCCTTTAAGGGTGAATGCAGCTTAAAGAAAAAATCTTGCAAGGTGTCTCAGCCTCGAATTATTTTCGGTGCAAGAAGGTATGGGAGAAGTTGGGAGAAGTTGGGAGATTTTGCTAGAATTTTGGGAGAAGTTGGGGGAAAGTGGTGCTCAAGTTTTCCTTTAAGGGCGAATGCGGCTTAAAGAAAAAACAAGGTGTCTCAGCCTTGCGCGGATGACCACCCACGGCTTTCGCGCGGGCTTTTTTTTTTCTTTAAGCGCATGTGGGGCTTAAAGGAAAAGAAAAATCTTCACGCCTTCATTAATGGCTTGAGGCGATTGTGGAGCGAGTACTTGAACAAGTCGAGCTGTGACGTGACGTCACATCCGCCTTGGGCGCCATTATGAGCCTTCAACTCCTATAACAGTGCATTGGACTTGTCTGTGAGGTCAAGTGCACCATAATTCGAGTTGGCATAGGAATCATATCAATTCGTATTCTGAGCCTTGCGACTGCCTTGCAACCAGAGCTCTGTATCAGCGCGGGTGAACATAACTCCCGTATAATCGGTCAATTCGTCAACGCTCGTGACTTCTACGAGAACTCATATCTTGAATGCCCCTCGGTGTCTGACTCCTATAACAGTCTCTGTGAGGTCAAGTGCGTATCCGGTACCATAATTCGGGTTGGCAGCGAATGCGGGGACTAGGAATCGTATCAAATTCGTGTTCAGGGCCTTGCAACCGCCTTGTGGTCAAACATAATTTCGAGTTGGCGGTGGAATACGGGGACTCTATTCGTATTCTAGACAGAATACGAGAAGTCATATCTTGGATGCCACTCATCGCCCGATCCCATGTCAAGTTCGGGACTAGGGCGTCCACGGTTGTGAGAGTTTGAATTCAAGTTGGCATCTTTATCCAGAGTAAAAAGACTCTGTGTCAGCCTTGCATCGATGCCGTCCGGTTAGACTCATGCCCGATTCCATTGTCAAGTTCGGGACTAGGACACCTAGGCCTCTGTATCCAACTTGGAGTCGAGAAGTATTCCGAGCCTTGCATGCCGAACTTCATTAAGGGTTCGAGGCCGTTAAAAGGAATTGCTCCACCGACTCCATTCCATCGAGCTTTAGTGGCTCGATGCTTTTGCAGAGAAGACAGCAGGACAGAATGCGAGAACTCATATCTCGAATGCCACTCATCGCCCGATCCCATGTCAAGTTCGGGACTAGGGCGCCCACGGTTTCTGCATGTGTAAAAGACTCTGCTGCCGTCCGGTTAGCGCTGGTGCCCGATTCCACTGTCAAGTTCGGGAACCACCCGCGCTTTCGGGACTAGGAATCAGCCTTGCATCCAATAATCTGTATCCAAGTCAGAGTCGGGAACGAGTGTATCAGCCTTGCGTCAATGCTGTTCCGGTTACGTGGTTAGGGTCCACCGCCAATCATAATTCAATTTAATAACGGGACTAGGATTAAGCCTTGCATCGGGGGGTTAGCCTCTGTATCCACTTTAGAGTGAGGAATGAGCCAACCGAAGGGCTAGTCCTATTCCGCGCGCCAGCTCGACACCCATTATCAGAAATTCTTGTTCTGCACAGCCACTGTTACCGCAAAAATGCGGTAACGTATAACGTTTTAGGCGTCACATTATTCATTTTGGAAGAAAAATCTCTCGAGGCAAAAAAAAAAACTTGGGCTCAGATCACAGAATGATTCCATATCACATTTATGTATACTAGGTACCTATATCATGCATCTCCCCGCAGGAATAGGGCTTTAATCAGGTAGAGAGAGGGCAAAACAGACCTTCGGATGAATCGGTCGACATCGGCACAGCCCCTGCATTAATTTTCCCTATCGCTATCGCAGCGCCGACACCGTCTCTGTAAGAATCAGCATTCCGCATCTACATTGCAAGTCTATGTTAGATCAAAGTGGGAGAGTGCCCTTTACGGTATGCGGGATGGGGCACGGTTTGATTTCCGATTGCCGGTTCAATCTTGCCGGTGTCCATCATTTTATTTGATAAACAGCTATGACGCCTCCTGTGCAGACACCCCATAGGTATACCATTAGGTGGTCAAGGGAGGTATTTTCTTCATATACAAGCCTTCTACCTTCTAATTACTGCCTTGCACCTGCAGGCACTTGACAACTAGAGTATGAGAATGTGTGACACGTCGCTGGTCACATGGCACATGATCCGTGACAGGACGCGGTCTAAAACCCGTCAAGTTGACGGATTTCTGATCACAAACACTTGCTTTTCTTTGGTCTATTTTTTTGGTAGTAGTGGTTATTCCTGCAATACCAATGTCAAATCTGAGTATGCACAGTTTATCCATATGCCATCATACTGCTTCTCAAATATTTGTGGGAAGCCTTGACCACTGTGCCCAGATTGGATGGGCAAGAGAAATACGCATCCTCATCTTCATACAATATTCTGATTACATTATCGCACCCACAGCTGTACTATACCGTACATCTTCACCTCAGATTCAAAGCTTAATGTCATCGGTTTTCATTTCAAGGACTGTGATTACATGTAGATGATGACACAGTGGCTGTGCCATCTCGGCACCTTCCGAAGGTCTGTTTTGCCCTCGCTCTACCTGATTATAGCCCTATTCCGGTGGGGAGATGCATGATATAGGTACTTAGTATACGTAGATGTGATATGAAATCATTCTGTGATCTGAGCCCAAGTTTTTTTTGCCTTAAGAGATTTTTCTTCCAAAATGAATAATGTGACGCCTAAAACGTCATAGTAACGGTTCACCCTTCAAAAAAAAAAACCCAAACCAAGATCCGTTACCGCAAAAATGCGGTAACGGATTACCCTATCAAAAAAAAAAAACCAACTCAAAATCGAAAAAAAACCAACTCAAAATCGGTTACCGCAAAATTGCGGTAACGGAACACCCATCCCAAAATCCGTTACCGCAAAAATGCGGTAACGGATTACCCTATCAAAAAAAGAACCAACTCAAAATCCGTTACCGCAATTTTGCGGTAACGGAACACCTATCCTAAAATCCGTTACCGCAAAACCCTAACCCAATCAATGTACGCTATGTTCATTACGCCTGCTCCTGCTTCGCCTTACCGTTATATTAGCTTTTTAGTTCAATCCACTGCTGGTTACCTGCCTCCGGTACGTGAGTTGCCTTACTGTTATATTCGATTTGTCTCGCTGACTGATTTTCAGCCATGTTCCCATTCGCTTCGCCCATCCCTTCCATCTGACTCCCTGTCTTGCCGTGCCGAGTCATGCGAGAATGGTACGTATTCTGGTACCTTTGTTGAATGTTTGTTGCGAACCATCCTCTTCAGTTCTCTGGCTTCCCCCATTGCCTGCGCTGTTTCTGACCTTCGGAAACGCCGTGACAACAAGTGAGTGTTCTCATCCGCTTACAACCGCACTCTGACTTGGAAGATGAAGCTAAACCAAGGTCAAATTCATGGCAGTTGTGACTCGGGAACTTGCTTGGGCGACCTGCGCGAAGCTGTACATTGACTGCTCATGGTCCGTGGTATGCTCAACCCATTCCGTTCTGTGAATCTTGCTGACTCGTGTCTCCCGCTCATTTCCTACCTGCCCGTTTGACGTTCGCCACCCCCTACGCCTCGAGGCCGCATTCTCTTCGAACGTAACACAGTTTTGACTCCACACTTCGCCCCGCACGGTATGCCGGTCTAATTCCTATTCAAAATATCTGACGCTTACCTGGCTTTTGAGTTCGCTACAGTTTCGCACACGCACTCGTAAGAACAATGGTTCACCTGTTCCGGCTTCTGTACGTGGCTTGAGTTATTTTTCTATCGAATGTTCCTTGCTGACCTTCCAGCACCGACACTCTGGTACGCCGGCTCAATAATGTCCTATCTCCCTAATCTTAGCATGTGGGGCCGCATTCTGGGATTAGATAGCTAGGTCGTCCTTTTTCTCCAGGCACTGCAGCGCGGTAGGTTCGCTTTTTTGTTTTTTTGTTTGCTTTATCATACTGAATTCACGGATTCAGCTGTTACTATCCCTCGCGCCTACGTCAATGGGGCGAGTACCGAAGTTTATACCTTTACGACGAGTTTCAGTCCGTCAAAATGGACTTGACCGAAAAGCCTGTGGCCTTCAAGCGCTTCGTCAAAGGAGGTATCTTTTGGCGACGAATCCTGACATGGAAGGCGTACAGGTAAGTATTGGAACCAGCATGCTCTCGTTTTATATCGTTAATATTGCGACACTTTAGGTGCTAGGAGCTGCGCACTCCTTCAAGACCAACGTCCCCGAATACAGCAGCCTTAGCAATGATACTCCAGCCGAAGAAGTAGCACCAGAGATTATCAAGTTGTGCACGACTCATGAAAGACGGTAAGCCCCTCTCCCCCATTCGCATTCATGTTTCCCATGACATATCTCAGTGCCATTCTTGACTTCCGGGGACTTGTCTGTGAACAAGACTATAGCCGTCTCATGGATTTCACATACATCAACTCAGAAGAGAAACTCGAAGAGTTTTCAGAGTTTGTGCGTGATCTGGGAGCGAAGAAAATTCAGGGTAAGCTTCAACCATTTCTTTCGAGCATTTATTTATCGCGGGATGCCAGATTGGTTGGACCACAAGGCGATGAGCGTATGGATCCTTCCCCTCATCCAGTCTCAGTCCCCTATGAGCGCTGAGGATTGGGACAACACGCCAGGGATTACGAACACGGGTGAGGCTCAGCACCACCGGACAAACTCCGGGACTGGGACGAAATTGTCCGTTGTGGAAGCGATAGACAGGTGCGTACTTTTTCTCTTATCGTATTGAGTCTTAATTGAGTTCTCGCCACGCAAGATTGAGATATCGCTCAAGTCCAGCGTTCTCGTGAACCCGCACAATGAGCTGTCTCATCGCCTTGTCCGCAACATGACTCGTGCATCCACTACCATGTGCAAGTCCCACGGGTCTCGTGAGCTTGCAGACGAACAGGCTCTCCTCCAGATGGAGATCGACTCGGAGAAAGAGGCCCACAAGGCCTCAGCATCACATCGACGCACAAGCCCAACAGCCAAAGCGCCGCACTCGTCGTGCCCACACTGCGGGGGGTCGCGCCACCTACAACACCGTAGAGAGGGTCAGGAGGGAGACCCTCGGTTGGTGGTGCGTCTTCTCTTCCAATTGCATTCTCGTGCTCTGGCTAATGGCTGGGTGCGGACATTCGCCTCCATGCTCCTGCCGCTCGCCGGGCTCCGCCGTCCCAGCAAGTCTGCGACTGTTAACTCGAGGTCCATTTCTCTCTTTCTTCCTTTCTTCCATCGTGCCACCTTTTGGTCCGCGTGTGGAAAACGCACACCCCTTCCTTAAACAGCTTTGATACTCGAAGCATGATCAAGGGTGACGTCCCTACTTATTTACTCATACCTGTGGAACTCGATCATCCTTTTCCCGCCCCCTCGTCTTCACTCTGGCTGCTCGCTGACCTCCCTCCTGTTTATATAGTCTTGCACCGCCATCGACACCGCGTTCAGGGAAGGAGTAGTACCGGAGCTCCTTCGGTAGGTGTTTATATTCTGCGACTCCCGGTCCCATTGATTCGCTCTTCTTTTCCCTTCGTTCCTCGTTCCTGGTGCGTCCCCATTATCTGCGCAAGTGCCACATTCACGCCTATTGTCGCCTTTCCCACGCCCAGAAGGACATTCTGTTTGGGACTCCAGCTGCGCCTCCTCAGCCCTTTCCCTTTTTGCTGCCTCGTTGGCGAGGCTATGGATTTATCATTTGGAATTTCGTCTCTTCCCCGTCGCCTTAACATTTGACTCAATCTCTTTCCAGATATCCTCCCCTTGCGGATCGACTCATAAACGGCCGGCATTCACTCGTTCCGACGTGCTTCAACACGACGAATCTGTTTCAAGGAGGAGTGGCGGGTACTCTGACGGGACGGAAACAGGGACGAGAAAGCTAGGGATCTCTGTTGGTCCGTGTACATTAGGTTGTGAGTGGGAAGTCAGTGAAAGAGACTACGTGTACATTGCACCTCCGGCTTGCTCATTCAACTTACTACCCCATCCTCCTTCCGGCTCCCCCGGTATCTGTCCTCACAGCTTCTCCTACGTCCTTTGCTACCGTGAAGTGCCACTCATCACCGTAGTCCACCCGTGCGTCATATTTTGCATCTGAATTTAATTTTCTTTCGTCCGATACATGCCGCCGTTGAGCAGCGCAATGTTCGGTTGATCCAGCGACTCACGTTACGGTCGTGATTTCGTGATAGGTTGTGTTGAGGATCTCGTTCAAAGTAGACCCTCCACCTTCCCTTTTCCTTTCCTTTTGCCCGTGCACGCATGTTTTCACCCACCGCTCTGATCCCGATTCCGGTGTAATCCAGATACTGTGCAGGATTTTCGCACTGTCCGCGTTGCCCTCATTACAGCAAACGAGGACCACCACCCTTCATTTGAAGCGCGTTCGCCTCGTTGGCTGTGAACGCGCGCGCGCGCGTGCGACACCATTCATCAGGAAAACCTGAAATTGCTTCAAAGACCCACAGAGACCAATAAAGACGGCATAGACATGAAAGTAAAGCACGGTCTATGAAAGGAAGGTGGGAGGGGCGGTTTTTTTCACATAGACCATCATAGACCATCATAGCCTGGGCTAATGCTATCATAGTGCACCTCCTCTATCAGAGCTTTGAACGACATTGTAGTCCACATAGACGAGATAGTTCACAAATCATCGAAATGACGCAGGTAAAAAAGAAATAAATAATAATCATATTAACTAGTTACGAGGACCACATATGAGAACTACAACTACTATAAAGTACGGCCGTACACGTGTAGATATTGGAGTGAAAAAGACTTTCGGCTGTCTGGTAGTTTGAATACGCACTGAAAAGTTGCTAAAACTTGAAGTTTTATCACTTGAAGCCACGAGCCAGGGGAAGAAAGCAGTTTGAGGCTTAGTCTTGAAGACTTGGGGTTCCAGGCTCAGTAATTCATCAAGTCGCAGCTGGGGTACGAAAGGATTGATGGTTTTGACAAGTACAATAAGGGAAGTAGATTGTGTCTTGAAAACGTGGCGGTTCAGGGCGGTTCACGGCTAAGTTCGACTTTTGGATGGGCATTCATGAGCACTGTTTTGGCTGGCGTGCAAAAAAATTGATAATGTTGATGAGTATGACAACAAAAGTAACAGGATGAGTTTGTGCTTCGAAGGTTTGGTCTGAGATAAGGCATGGTTTGGTCTGGATGAAGGGCACTGAGCATGGGGAGCGACTTGGGAGTGAGGGAGGAAGATGGTGGGCGGAAGGAAGGGACGACGTGGCTGTTCGCGGCTAAATTCGATTTTTTGATGGGCGCTGACGGGCACTGTTTTTGACACAAGGAATGTCTTGGGAGCATAAGGGAAAGGGGTAACAATAAAATAGGAGATAAGTACAGTGTCCGCTGTAAGAGAAATGGGACGGTGGGTGGGAAAGACTAGTGATGTGAAAAAATAAGGTAGTGAGGAGGATGTAAAGAGCCGCTCTTTACATCCTCCTCACTACCTCGGCCAGCAAATCAAACGAAAATAAAAACGGTTTTAACCGTTTGGAACCGTTTTCAAACGGAAATGATTGGAACCCTAAAAGAGCGCGGGAGCAGAGACGACGAAGAGAGGAGTAACATTTGACAGAAAGCAGGAAGGATTACGGCAGTAATTAATACTCGCCTGCATCCCCCATGGGTAACCCATACTTACCATTGTGGTTTTCGCCAAGTCACTTCGCCGCTCTCGGGCATGTCAATCAAGTCTATCATACAAGTCCCTTACCTTGAAGCCATGACCATAGCTCTCTGTGAAGTAGCCGGGACATTCTGTGTAATTCTTACAATTTCCCAGCACCTGTCGGCTCTTTCCAAATTTTTGTACGGAATCAACACGATGTAGGCAACAAACACTCAGTGCACTGAATACTCATACTGTACCATTTAATTCAATTCATATGTCACAGGTCACAGGCCTCAAAATTTACGAAATTTTTCGTGCGGGTCACAGGTCACCCAGCCATGTACGAATTCTGAAAACGAGTCACGAAATCACCGTAAAATGGCTTAAAAACTGAATTTTTGCTTCCATGCGCCGCAACAGGTAAACGACGCCACGGTATTCACAGGAGTTGCCAATTCTGACAGCGGGAGCAAATGGTCCTCCCATGGCTCCCACTTCCCCTCCGCCTCCTCAATCTGCTCACCTCCCTTCTGGCCAATCTGAAGGTGAAGCAAAAATGGAAGTAAAACTCTCCTAGTTATGTACTGTCTACAATAGTTCTACAACTATGGGTTAGCAGATTTATCAACTCCGTCGCATCCTGCACACTTTGCGGCGGATTTACGAAAAAAAAATCCGGTCACGCTCCCTCAGACCAAGTACGAATTCTGAATTTCGTAAATTTTGGTCACAGGTCACAAGGCGTACAAATTGAATTAAATGGTGCAGTATACTGTTATGTTAATAACTGGCAACATAGTTTGAGCTGATACAGAGTAATTCTATAGACCTCTATAGAACCATATAATACCTTGATCAATTTTGCGAACATTATAGAGCCTGTGGAAGAGCATATAGACCATTGAACTGCCTGATAGTACCCCCCCAAATCACAGAGACCACCAAAGCGAATTATAGACACTCATAGTGTCCCTAGGAATTTTAAAGACCACCATAGACCATCAAAGACCATCAAAGACCCGCATAACTGCCCCTTGCACTTCATAGAATTTCAGATTTTCCTGATGTTGCTTTCATCCTTCCACCTTCTCGTCCATCTCAATTGTCTTCGTTTCCTGCTGGTGCGTCTACAATGTTTTCTCTTTTGTTCCCCTCAAATTTGTACAGGGTATCTGAGACAACTATACTAGAGAGGTTGTGCAACAGCCATTTGGGCCATCTGATGGCTTTTTTGATGTGCGCATATGAATGGAAAATGGGTCCGATAATCTCATCGATTTCTGTGCCATTCATCGCTCCTACCTCTTGAACCATAGAGACACAATTTCTGGAGGCATCTCTATCTTTCTATGAACTCATTTCCGACCTCCTGAATGCTCTTGATAAATTATGGATCAGCCGCAAAGGAGGATTTCGGCCCAACAGGTGCATAGATCTACAATCTTGGTGACGACATCTGGCTTGAACAGTTCTGCCAAAGTCTTGTCGGGTGAAATATATCTGTCCAAGTTTGTCTATATGTGCTAGGTTTCATGGTAGGTATGCAGGTGGTACCGGTATTTGCCTGGAAGATACAGGAAAGAAACAAAATGTACATCACTGTGGAGCCATTTGGTGCGCACACCAAAAAAGCCATCAGATGGGCCAAATGGCTGTTGCGCAAACAGGCTACTGTTCCAAAAGAATTCATGTCAGTCCAGGGAGTCAACATTTGGCGTGATTGATCAAACTTCAATGCTGCTTGTCTGCGCAATTCAGGAGTGCGGTTCGTTCTCGATCTCTTGTTCTTTTTCTATTCCTCTGAATCTGCCACACATATCGTTGAATAACATAAAACCCAGCTTCAACTATTCCTCGATGATGTCCCGCCATTTTTTGTCCTGGTGTGCCTGGCTGCTCAGATGTGGTGAGTGTCTTTCGCTTGAATCACCCTGCCCTCATTCAAGCTGCGTTATTTGCTTTGGTCAGTTGCCAGTATTCAACTGCAGGCTGCATCTCTCCACACCCGTCTTTCACTCTTAGCCGCAATTAACCGTTTTTTTTAGTTTCAATTCATTGTTCAATAACAAGAGCAGCGCGCTCACAATGTAAGATACATGTCACTTCACGGGTGTTGTCTTCTTGATTGTGCGGCGTGGTACATGATATTGGTTCCACTGCTACCTGACCCGCCGTTAGTTGATACCCAGTCAGTTCCATTCCGACGCTCTCCAGCCCCACGACGCCCATACAAACTCCCAGCTCTCTCCAGACCATCAAATCACTATTTTACTGCAATACTCCCTCGGCGGCCCTCGCCTCGGCCATCCATCGTTTATATTCATTTATATTCTCCTCTCTATTGCTGGACACACATTTTTTGCTCAAAGTTGTCGTGTTGGAGCTCTGGGGACGATTTTCTCAATAATACATGCCCAGTATAATCCAGCCCGCAGTAACCATGTAAGTAGGACCTCCCAATCCACATGACCACTCCTGTTCATGCATCTGAGACGAATTCAGCGACTGTTACTACGTATGCGGTTCGAATTCCCACCCTGAAACTGACTTGGGCCTCTTGGCTTCTTTCTGGTTCATTGACCGCTCCTTTCTGTGGTACTTCCATCTACATAGTACAGAGACTAACGTCGTCGAGTGCTCCTGCTCTGCATCTCCAAATCACGAGCACATAGCAGAATTTTCCTTTCTGGTTCTGCCATTCATAGTTTCTTCTCAATAACAAAAGGCTACCTCTGGAGAGCACAATTTCCTGTCAGCCACTCTCTTGTTGGCAATTTCCCTATGTCCCCAGTCCCTAGGATTCCCACGTGTTTATCCCTTGGCTGGTTATTTTCTGCATCTCTTGTGGTGGCTGTCCAAGACTGATTGCATTTTTTGCACAGTAGGGATTACTAGTGTAGTGTGTGGCTGACAAGTAATTCTATAAATTATGGTCAGTCTGAAAACGAACTGGGAACTTACTAGGACCTCTAAAGTATCATAAAGTATCTCAAGTGCCCCAATATAGGACCAGACAAGTGTTTGTATATGGTTAATCGGAATTTGATCGCAGATCGAATACTGGCATGTCCCAGCAATGCCATCCAGGTGCTTTTTGCATACAGAAATTGATGTTTCAGGGAGATAGTTTCCATATATGGGTAAGATTCACCTCAATTCCCTAAGACTGGACCAAATTCATCTAAATTTGATATAGATTTCCATCTAGAAGGGGTGACCCATCAAACCTGTCAAACAGACGGGAATGGATACCCTGTCAACATGTCAACTCATCCTGTCCTGGTACTGGCTCAAGGGCCCAGATAGATGGGTGAAAACCTGCTCATCCCATTGTGCACCACGTTGGTGGACAAATTGGACCCTGAGCTTTGTGTATGCAACACTTTACTGTGCGGATTGTGTCAATTGTGTATGGCAAGAGCAATACAGCTCGGGCTAGATGATCCTTTTTGAACTAGTTAGCTTCCTTTGTTGTAGCATCAATCTCGATACACTCTAGGTGCAAGCAGACCCCAGATGTGATGAAATTGGTTGCATGTAAGGTCAGAGAGGTGCAGATCCGTCAACCTGCCTCTCTTAAGTGGTATTTTGTATCTGACAAGTTGTGCCCTGACTGAGTAAAATTGTATTTGATGTTTGGGAAGTTGCATCCACAGATTTTGGAAGTTGCACTCTGCCTAATAAAACTTGTACCCCAGAAGATGCATAGAAATTAATAGCTGTACACTTGAAAATTTGTATATCACAATGTACAGAGTTGTCCCTCTTTGCAAATTAGATGTATTTTCTGAGGTTGTTAGATTTACACCTGTCCTAATCTCCAAGGTGTGTTTCTTTCTGAGACAACATTGAGTCCCTTATTCTGGCTTAACGAGGTGACGAGGGCCACCGTCACATGAAGGAGCTGTCATTCTCATTGAAAGTATATGATGAAAGTATGGCACCACACTTCTCCTCCCATAAGTATTTATGTTACAGATTTCCTTATCCAGAGGGCTATTTTCCCTATGCTAGACATCTTTAGTAACTTAACTGTGCTTACCATTGCAAATGGCCATGTTATTGACCACATTCATACCCCTGTCACTCTGTTACCTCATCTGTGAGAGTTATACCCCATTGAGTGCACCACCAGACCTATTGTCGACCTCCCTTTCCTTATGCCTTTACTTATGGATGGTTTGATCTTGTTTGTTTAGATTATATCATTTGGTAAACAGAAAACCCAATTAGTATATACATGAAGCAAAGGACTTATTTTATCGCCCATTGTCAACCTTCCTTTCCTTATGTCTTTACTTACAGATGGTTTGATCTTGTTTGTTTGAATTATATCATTCGGTAAACAGAAAACCCAATTAGTATATACATGAAGCAAAGGACTTATTTTGTCACCCATCTTCTCAGTTCTGCAGAAACATCTCCTATAACTTATTGACCATCCTCTCTACCTGACCCATATCAAACTCTTCAGTCTTTCAGAGTATTGAGGGGTGGATCTCATATAGGAAAGCCATTGTGAACTCAGAGGTCTGGAACATGCTTGTGAGTTGTGAGTGTTGTCTAGGGGATGTTTATATTTGATGCTTGTTGGTCCATTTGTACAAGTTGCTCACAAACCTGTAGCCGTTGTATCTGTGCAAATGTATAGCTCAGTGCCTCACTGAATTATAAACTGCTTGTTATTGCACTATCTATCCACTGAACCCATTAACCTGTCAAACCTGTTGAAACAGGGGGGATGGGTGGTACCTGTGCATTTCCCCACTAGCAGAACTGGGTAATAGCTGTTTTTTTTTAACGGCTGTCCTGTTTATTCAACAGGGGACTAAGTGATGGGTGGATTCTGAAGCCCAAGGGTTATAGGCCTTGCAAAGAAGAGTGTTGTTGCAGGCTGACACTAGGACCATTGGTAGGTAGTCCCCAAGCCTCTTCCTCAAATAAATATATTTGGTGCTACAAGCCTCTTGCTTACATTTGATGACAAGCCCAAATATTTAGCCCCCTCATGGCTCGGTGACTGACCTATCCAAAAATGGATATTTTGATCATATTCCTTTATTTGGACCTGTGTGATAGAGCTCTTCAGCAGCTTTCCAACAGTACCAGAATCAAGGCAAACAACCCGGCAGTTGTTGAGATATCAGCCTTTTACCGCTTGAGGCAGAAAAAAGTGTTTTTTAAAATTTCCTTTTTTGGCCCGGTATTTGATGCCATCTGATAGAGCCTTTCAGCAGCTTTCCAACGGTACCGGAATCAAGGGAAACGGCCCAGTGGTTGCTGAGATATCAGCTTTTTATTGCCTAAGATCATAAAAGTGTCGCGTTCGGTCGAGTATTTTGCGATTTGCGAGACGGGAAATGATGCAATCAAAAAATTTTGTATACAAACAGTGATCATAAACATCATACCCACCTCCATGAATTATTTCAGAATTTTTTTTTTTTTTTTTTTTGGTAGGCAACACAGCCGCCTCAGCCACCCCAGCCACATGGTGGCTGTGGGGGGGGGCCTAGCCACCGGTTTGCTCCCCAAACCGGAGCGGCAAAGTAATAGGAGGAGGTTGACGCCGACCTCTTGATCTGTCTCGTGGTCTCCTGTCGCGATCTCCACCGTCATCATCCGGAGGCTCGCCATCACCTCCTGCTCCTGCTCCTTGCCTTCCACGCGTACTCTGCGTCGGAGCGGTTGGGCGCCCCTTGTAGGGCGTCGGAGCCAATGAGGCAGGAGGCAGATGTGGCGGCGGGTCCCTCCTGGCGCTAATGTAAGCTCTATGGAAGGTATCCTCCTCCGCTGCATCCACTGTCGTTGGGAGCGTCGGCTTGTAGGGCGGCCGCTGTGGAAGTTTCCCTCCTTGAGCTTGACTAGCTGATTCGTTCTTGTGGATCGCTTCGTAGGTCCATTGGCTGCTTGACGCCATTCCTTTCAAGGGGTCAGGCAGCCCTATTCCTGGCATCGAAGAGGCGAAGGTGTAGTCTCTAGGAGACGAGGGAATGAGTACATCCTCTGGTTTCTTGAAACGTGTGTCGGGACTCAGTAATCCGGTGACCGCCGCACTCGAAATTGCTTTAGCTGGTTCTGATGTTCTGAAGTCCTCCCCTTTGCTCTTCGGCTCGTTCTTCCGCTGCTGGGAATGATCCCCTTTTCGACCTCGTACTGGCGATCCCGACTTTGCTCGAGAACGGCCGCGTCTGGATGGTTCTGCCTTATCCGGCGGAGGAGGCACGAAGTTAGGCCCCGCCCCATGACTTGATCTCACCGATGAAGCGACAGCCATGCGGGTGCCGTCTTCCAAGTAGTAGTAAGTAGTGGGTCGATCCTCCGGGAACCTGTCCGGGAAAGCCATCAAGAGATAAGGAGGGACCTCAACGGCGCTCTCCACTCTTGTTTTCCCCGGCTCGTGCCTAGGCGGCCAGATACTCTGTAAGTGAGGTAAGTTGTCGTATAAGTAGTTCACGTCCGTGATAGGGGAGCCATCCACGGGAAAAGAAGTGTATATCTCGGGAGCCGTCGACACAGGAGAGAGGGGCATCTCCTCCTTCGTCGTCGCTCTGAATTCTTCCTGGTACTTGGTGAAACTCCGTTGAGCTAACCCCATCCTGGTACTGAGAGCGTGCCAAGCTACGAGCAATTGATTCAAATCGCCCGCACTCTTTAACACCCTCAAAAAGGAATACTGTGGGTCTACTAGGAAGAAGGTGGTCCTTCCCGGGACCAGCGCTGAAGATCGCGACAGTAAGGCATTCATGTCCTTAATAGTTTTCTCAGTCCTGATCAGGAACCCCGTTTCAAGGCTGAATCGAGCGACGGGTCGATCGTGGAGGCTAACTCCTCTGTCCAGGACGTCCGTCGGATCCAAAGAACACTTACTTGCTATGCTCGTAGATCGCTCGAACAAGGACGCCTCGTTTTCGGAGTGTGATGCATAGTTCCGCTCAAGTTCCGCCATTGGAGACATGGCGTACCCTCTCTCCATGCCCGGGGCCACGGGGCGCGCTGGTTCCGTATACGTAGCCATCTTTGAGGGGGAACGCGGTTGAAGCGGAGAGGTTGGAGAAGAGAAATGATCGAGATTTGTCGCTCCGAAAATACGTTGGTGAGGCGAAGGGGCGTGAGCCGTTTCTTTGGTAGTGATAGGTTCCAGCGGGGCGGTGTTATGTACCTTAGCGCGAGAAGCCCGCATAGCCACAGGCAAAGAGAGAAAAGTCAGAGGCTTACCCGCCCTAGCTGCGGTACGGGTACGCGCTGCCGCTGGACTGACGAAGGTGTCGGGGACACGTCTAGCGCGAGTTTCCTTATCGGGAGAGATCGAGCGGGACACAGATCGCGAAGCACTGTCCACCGCTTGGGAATCGCCGACTGCCTCGTTGTCGTCCCGAAGGAGGGATTTCGCCGCAGATGCTCTGGTGGGTTGTAGTAGTCTGGATCTGGTGGATTCCACTCTAGAAGAGGGGCGCGAGAATATTCCACCTCTCGCGCGATAAGGGGGTATGGTGTAGTTTCGACGAGCGTTAGCCAGAGTGCTTAACGTTCCGGATTCGTCCACTTTGTGAGGACAGATGAACCTCACTCCGGGAAGTCAAGCACGAGTCTGGGGTCCAATTTGTAGTCCCTCGCGATTGTGTGATAGACCCTTCTGAGAACGGTCCAAGTCTTAAAAAGGTACGACTAGAGGCCGGATATCCGTGCCTCCAGATGCCGCAACTTACTCCTTAGCGGTATATACCACTTAGGGAGACTGGAGTTCGTAGGTTGACGCCAGAGTCTTCCAAGTTCGTAAAAGCGTAGATCTGATTAGACGTTCGTGTAGTTCAGACAAAATCCACCTGAGCCTCTATCAGGACCGTAGAACGGGCTGGAAAGGCGGTAGGTGGTTGGTTGTTGTCAAGTAAAAGTGTTATTGTTCGTCACAGTCACAACGTAACCTAAGCGCAATACCGATACATGATATGAGTCATACGGGTCGAAACTAATCGTAAGTAACCAAAAGTAAAAGGAAATATAGATCTGGGATATTAACTCCTTACAGCGCGGGGCTCAAGCCATGAGGTACGTAGTTCCATCTTATGGTTGACCGTCTCTCTCACCAAAATTCTTGTTTTACAGAAAGTGAAACACTGGTTCTCGTATGCTAAAACCAAAGATAAGAATCGCAAAACCGAGCCCTTCCACGCGTGGCTTGGGCGTCTCGCCACTGTCCACCACAAACTTCGTCGCCTCCACCTGCCTTGGTTGCTATGGCAGCACGAGAAACACGGCAGGCCCTGTGGGCTCTTTATCGACAGAAGTACAACGCCGACGCCGACGAGGAGGGGGTGGATCAGGATGACGACAGGGAGGACGGGGGGGGACGAGCAAGATGATGATGAAAAGCAGGTGGGCGCAAAAGGGCGATCCGAGATGCTCAACCGGATGTATGCACTCGGGAAGGCCTTCTTCGACGGCCTAACCCAGGAGGAGCAGGAGGAGATGCAGGAGCTCAGGGAGAACCAGTTCAAGGAGAGGCTGGTGGTGTTTGAGAGGGCAGCGAAGGGCGATGCCACCTCCACCTCCGACGAACTGGCTGAGTAAGTTTTACGCCTTCCTTTTGTGTGATGGGATACGGTACTCAAGTCAAGCCCCTTCAGCCGTCGCGCCAACGCAGAAACAGTCACCCAGAGAGCGCTGGACACTATTTGCGCTTCAATGCAATGCAAAGGCTTGCTGCTGCTCGGCGAAATCATCGAAGCCGAGGGGGACAATGAGCACGATGTGTTTATATCTATATGAATCTGATCTTCTCGCCTGCTGCCGTGAGTTCCTGACCTCTTTCCTCAGGGTGACACATGATGAGCTGCCCAAACACACCGGGCTCGACTTTGCCAAATGGGCACCCGTGCGGTCCAAGGCCCTGTTGCAGGCCTTTGCGGACTTCCTGGTTGCCTGTGAGAAGGATAAAAATGGTGGGCTTGGCTTTCTCACGTCCTTGGGTGCAAGCACTGATCATCAGTTGTTTTCAGGCGTTCTCGGCAGAACTACCGACCCAGGGCCCCCACACACGAGCGGGCCTGCGCTCTGCTCGCAGTGCATGGGGTCACTCATCCCGCTGCCGGGCAACATCTCCTCCGAGCCTTTAGCTCGTCGTAGTGTGGCTGCACCAGAGAACATGCCGAATGGGCCAAGCGGCGCCGAGAAAGAGAAGGAAAGGGGGAACGGGAAGGGGAAAGGCAAAGCGAGGGGGAAGGGGAAAGGAAACAGGCCAGGGAGGAGAAAAGCGAGGCCAGCGGATGCAGAGGAAGAGGAGGCAGAGGAATCGGGTGCAGATGAGGAGGAGGACAAGGTCAGCGGGGACGGGGGTGGGTCTGACTTCGAGCGCAACAATGACCCGCTCGCAACTGAGGACGAGGTCGACGAGCTGGAGAGCAACGAGTCTGAGGACAACAACAGGGACGACGAGCGCAGGGAGCTGCCGTTCAGCGCCAAACCCAGCAAGAAGTGCCAGCAGATCCTAGCTCTGGGCCGGGCGGCCATGGTTCGTTCCATTGATCCTGTAGTGCTGCCTGAGCCGTGGCTGAGGAGGAGGAGGAGGAGGATTTCCTGCGCGGTCCCAAATTGAAACAGCGGGTAGCTGTTATGGAATGGGAGTAATTCCACAAGTTCACTAGGAACCTGTTAGCTTTCCGGTGTAAACACGAACACAATAAGCAAACAAGCCGCAGGCTCGTTACCACTTATTGCGTAAAGGTTGTCCTGGGACTTGACGAGTGCGAGACGTTCGTCAAGGCCGTTAGACAGATTTGTCCTGGGCTTTGACGAGTGCGAGACGTTCGCCAAAGCCGTTAGACTGAGGGCAAGGCAGTTAAGCGAAGCGCGAGGGTGCGTTTAGAGCGAAGAGTGTTGCAGGATAGAAGTAGTGTATATTTCACAGACATACAGTTTATATACTGTAAGGTATATATGAAATATAAGCTGAAATGTAGTAACAATGAAATTAGGAAGATGGTTGGTACGGAAGGAGGGAGGGAGTTGAAATAAGTATAACTAAATGGTAGGTAAGAAGGAAACAGGGATTGGCACGGAGTGAGGCAACAGGAATATGAAATAGTCGAAACAGTATGAACTCACGGTCGTTGAGTCCAAAATGACTATATCCATGACAGTAGCCGTACAACATATACTAGACGCCAAATATAGCTACGGATGTCCCTCATCGCTGCCTTTTTGAACAGCCCCACTGAGCCGCAGCTCAGCCGCAAGCCGCAAGCCGTCTATAAATGGCTCGGCTCGGCTTTAAGAGGTGATGGCTCCGGAGCCATCAAAAGCCGAGCCGAGCCAGCTGTCACCGAGCCGGCAACATTAGAGTCCCGTTGTCGAAACCAGTATATAGCCAGACTGGGGCCCATCTCCTTTCTCCCCACTTCAACTCTCCCTTCGTCGCGTGGATAATGTCGTACCCGCGTTCAATTTTAATACCAGTATGGGTTCGTACAATCGAAATATTCCACTAACTTAGAGTTAATTCATTGACCGGCGATGACCGTCAGGTGCTTTGCAAATCGGAGTCCTAGTCTCCTACCTGCTTTTCGAGGTGACTACAGCGCAGACCTACATCTACTACCACCGCTTTCCATATGACTCTCCGAGACTCAAGACGTTGGTGTGTACAAAACAGAATTTGAAGAATGAATATGCCTTACTATCACGCGTGCCAGGTTGCGTTTGTTTGGTGTGCTTCTTCCGCCCTGGCCATTTACGTTCCTGAGTCCACCTATAATAGGGTTTGTGAGTGCGCGCATGCAATATGCATCGGACATGGATTATACATCTACACGATAACCAACTGTGGGCAACCGGAGCGCCTGGCTTATGCTCTGCCCAGATCCATCCTGGTTGGCGGTCTCCTCACCACTGTTATCGCAGTATTCGGTACGTGTAGACATATCTACCAAAGCATGACCCACTCATCCACGCGTCTCAGTACAAGGGTTCTTCGCATTCCAAATCTACTTCTTTACAAAGAAACTATACATCTTCCTCATCATCTCCGTCATGATCTTCCTTCGTGTTCTGGCAGGCAGTGCGGTATCTTTCGTGGGAATGGTAATGACTTTGCTGGGTCCATTCGAGAAGCACTGGGGGTGGATATTCTATGTGATGTGGACTATCGGCGTTGCAAACGATTTAAAAATCGCTGCAACCCCGGGCGTTGACTTCAGTCAGTTCGTGACGACCTCGCAATGCTCGTTGGGGTTGTTATTTCTATGTTATGCTGTACGTCGCTCAATTGCTCTGCAACTGAAGGACTCGGATTCAAGTAGAATATTCTGGATAAAATTCTAACAGGTATATAAACTGTAGCACATAGTTGGCTGCAGCATCTAACTTAGAAGAAGTCCGGGTTAGGTCGACGTCGGATGCGGATGGATTCCTGTAGAGCGCATCACTGGTCGTGGACTGTTTGTGACAGAATGTCTACCAAATGGCGATGCAGTCTGGAGAATGTCAGACTTGCATTTGCGTAAGACAGTAATAGTCAGTAAAATGGTGCGATTATGGCAGGAGAATTTTTGAAGGGCGTACCACAGTACCGGACTCGGCCGTGCGAATGAAGTATACGTCGCCGATTTGGTACATACCGTGTGTGTCGGACGGTAGAACGCAACGATGACACCGTTGGAGTCGTGCCGCTGATGTAACACAAACGGAATGTGACCAGGTGCTGGAGGACGGAAAGTTGAATTGACTCACAATGATATCAGTGTTGTTGGAACTCGGCCGTCATCCTATCAAGGCCATTAAACACACGAGCCCTCTGTGGGACCGTCAGACACCAGGAAAGGGAAGTGAAAGCGCCATCGACTCACCCACTGGGCCCGACGAGGCCGCCATCCTCGCGACCGGCGCGGGGATGGCTGGGAATTTCCTTGGATGGAAGGAATCAATCAGTTATTAGGGCAAAATAAGATTGGGAGCAAAATGGAGGAGGGAAAATCGTCCAAATCTTCCTTAGGGTTAGCTACGCCCCTCTGATCTGTAAAAAGTGCCGCCCCCCGCAAAAAAAAATACCGAAAATAAAAGAAAAGGCTGACTTGCCTGGAGTGAAAGTTCATCATCCCCCCCTGATGGTCTCAGACGACCATCCTCGCGACCGGCGCAGGGATGGCCGGGAGTGTCCTTGGATGGAAGAAATCAATCAGTTATTTGGTCAAAATGAGATTGGGAGCAAAATGGAGGAGGGAAATTCATCGAAACCTTCCTTGGGGTTAGCTACGCCGGGCAAAGGGATTTTGCCGCAGCAGTGCTTTTGCCGCATGCAGCGGCAGCGGCAGCGGCACTGCAGCGGCAGTCTGCGGTAGTTGGACTTGTGGCACATGTTGAGCTGCTTGGTATTGCAGTAATTAGTGGTTTCAAAGGTGTCGGGGCACTCTACTGTAACTAATGTATCCTTTTACCATTGCCCTGGGTTGAATAAAGGCTTACCCCCAACATTAAGACATAAATTATTTTCGACACAGCGGCAGTCTGCGGCAGTATGGCGGCACCCAAACACATGCAAACATTGGGCAGCGGCAGCCGGCAACGCTCTGCAGCGGCAAAGTTGGCACTTTGCAGCGGCAGTAGGGGTATTTCAGCGGCACTAAGCCGTATGCTGCGGCACTTCTGCAGCTGTCTGCGGCACTCACAAACGGCAACACAGCGGTAATGTAGCTGTACAGTGGCAATTTTTATTTGGTCTGCGGCACTCGGTCCTCGACATGCGGCACTATGTAGCGGCACTTTTACTTCTTATACTGGACTTTATCCTCATTCTTGGCATCACTGCGATGAAAACAACTCCTTGGGATTGCTTGCTGTTAGATGATTGTACAACAGCCTTGTCTTCTCGCTGTAAGCATAGTCAATCAAAGCAGCAGTTTTTCTGTGGGCTGCCGGACTCTGTATTCGACATGCGGCACTATGTTGCCACACTTTTACCTCTTATACTGGAATTTATTCTTCTCATTGGTATCACCACATTCAATGGGCCTTGGGTGATACCGACCTTGTCTTCCGATGAAAATGGCATGTCTACTATATAATCGAGCGGCAGTCGGGCTGCTTACAGCGGCACCCCTGCTTTTTTCTGCCGCTGCCTCGTGCGTTACACAGCGGCATTGTGACAATGTCGTGGTAAATATTCAACTATGTTGCAACTATGCAACGGCACTCCTGCTCATCGTCTGCGGCAGTACTTGGGTCTCAATTCTCAGCACACTAGTACTTTTGCTATCTAATGTTCAAACACTCGCACCAGCATTGTAGTCGCCCAGGGCACAGATTCCGCGAGGTCTTGGACTCCCCCAATCATATGGGGATAAACGTCTCTGCTTGACTCAACTCGCTCTTTCTTATTTAGGTCATGGAATTGGCCAGTAAACATAATCCGAGCAGACACTCCCAGAGTTCAAAGTAAGTTCTTGGCTTCAGGAAGATCAGAACTGACAAACGACCCAGAGAAAGATTTATTGTCTTCTATTCCACGATGTAAGATTCCGCACTGCAAACCGCCTGGTTGAGTTTTTGTTTTGAACACATGTTGCTTCATGAGGGAAGTGGGTACGCCAGTGAGTACACCGACTTGGGGTCAACACGAGGTGCAACCTGCGGGATGCGGCGAACTCTGTGTCAGCTAGAACAAGGTTAAATCACAGTGATGAATTGTGGTGGCCCGCCATGGCGGTGGAATAACAGTTTAGATTGGTAGCAAATGAAGTTACAGTGACTCCAGAGTGGTTGGGTCCCAGCGGGGCGAGGTAGCAGCGAGAACGAAGTTAATTGAATGGCAGTGATGTCCATCACGCTGTCCCCTAGTGGTGAGCGAAGTCCAGTCAATCATAGTGGGAAAGATAATGTTTAGTAGAGGATAGAGTGCATGTTAGCATGCAGCAGCACCCTAGAGGCAATAGCAAAATTTCTGCGGTGCTGCAGCGGTAGCACAGCGGCAGCACAGCGGCAGCACAGCGGCAGTATGAAAGTGGTGCGGCAGTCCAGCGGCAAAGATCAAAGCGGTGCTGCGGCAGTCCCACGGTAACAGCGGTAATTTGCGGCAGCGGCAACGGCAAAGCGGCACTTTCACCGTGCCCAGCTACGCCCCTCTGATCCGTAAAAAATCGCCCCCCCCCCCAAAAAAAAAAGAACCGAAAGTAAAGGAAAGGGCCGACTTGCCTGGAACGAAAGCTCATTATCTCCCCCAGTGGGCCTGATGGTCTCAGACGCGGGGATGGCCGGCAGTTTCCTTGGATGGAAGAAATCAATCAGTTATTTGGTCAAAATAAGATTGGGAGCAAAATGGAGGAGGGAAATTCATCAAAATCTTCCTCGGGGTTAGCTACGTCCCTCTGATCCGGAAAAAAAAAAAAAGAGAAAACAGAAAATGAAGGAAAGGGATGACTTGCCTGGTGTGAAAGCCCAACTGTAAATACATGAGCATGAAACAATTCTACGAGCGGGGTCACTGTGATGGAGCCATCCCGTAGGGCGGAGTGAACGGGATGCAGCCGATGATCCGATTCCTGTAAATATGATCAGCCTTCCTTTGAGCGAAAGAGAAAACCACGACGCAAATAAACTCGTCGGGACCCTCATCGGGAGTAGCTATGCGGTGTACGGGAGGGCGGTAGAGGCCAAATGGGCATGCACAGAAGGGGGAGGCGGAGGGCCAGGAGGGCTCACCTGAGAGTCATATATGCCCACTCACCGGAAACATGAGCATATTGCGAGGGAGGGACATGTCGCAGAGGAGCGGAGCGGAACAACACTGCATATTGAAAAGCAGAGGAGGGAAGCAAATCCTGAAATGCTAACTCTGCTCGGAATGATGCGAAGCCGTGCGCCGGAAATAATTCCCTCGCGCAAAGTTATTGCCGGCCGTCTGCTCGATGAAGCTGCGAGTACTGTCGACCAAAAGCTATTCAATATTCTCAAGGGTCAAGCCCTCGGAGCTGTGTGCGTTTACTTTGATAGACTTATTTCTCGTATCGTCTCTGAACATATTTCAGTACTGACGGCTGGAAATCACTTACAAAGGACTCTGTGAGCGGAGTTTGCGTCAACGTTGAATACAAAGTACGTCAATAATCACCCATATGTGAATGCGCTGAAACGCGGACCAAAAGTCATATACTATTGAGTTGGCCGATGTCACGTCCATGGACAAGAGCGGGCCTGGGATGTGCAAGCAATTTTGCGATATAATCGATCGGCTCGAGGCCAAGTATGGCTGCAAAGTCATCTATTTTGTCACCGATGCGGATGGCGGAAGTAAAAAAGGGCGAGTGCTTCTTGGAAAGCAGCGCCTATATTTGATACTTCCATCCTGCTGGGCGCACCAGGTATGTTACATTAAATCTTTAGAACACATTCTGACGAGGTGAACAGTTTCAGCTTATCCTTGGTGATTACTTCAAGGTCAACAAGTTCGCTGCGCAAACGGCGGAGATGACCACCGCTTTAATCGGGTGGATCAATAATCACGGAAAAAGTCCGGAAAATCTTTGACCTTGCTCAGCGCACTATTAGCAAGGACAAGATATGCCGCCGCTTCGCTCCGGCGATAATAAAATATATATGATTCAAGTCATGAGTACATACAACGCTGCATATCTGATGAGCACAGGCCAGAGTGTAAAATAGGAAGACGAAAAGCAGATGGACAGATTGCCCAATTTGTCTTGGGAACGTCCGGGTCCTGGGAGTTTGAAAACCGCCAAGTTTCGGCTGGATCAGACTGCGGGAGAAGACTTCGCCAAAAGCAGGCCGTAATCGAATAGAAGCAATTGGGCTGGGGTTAGATCACAGCACCTCCGATTCCGTAGTATTGGCCAGATGAACGGCGAGGAAGGGGCCGGAAATCAGATTGCGCAAACTAAAATGAACCAAATTGATTGTGTGGTCTTGAAGCCGAGCCCGACGTGAGAATTCGGAACCATGTCCAATTTGTAACAGAGTTTGATGGAATATTGATCCTCAACAAATTATTCAATCCAGCAGGGGAGCAGCAAAGCAAATACAATGGAAGCCAACAGATCAGGATGCAACCCGAGCCATAGTAGAGCAATAAGCAGAGATTGTGCCCAGTGGTTTTGAGGATAGTTGAGGAGGATGGGCAAAAAGTGCGGGGCTTCGGGCCAGAAAAACTGAGCTATTTGGGCTTGGAAAGATACGGTGCGGCCGGATCTACTGCATTGGAAATGAACTGCGGCCCAGACAGCAGTTGCTGCGATGAACTGCGACCTGCCAAAAAAAAAACTGTGGGCGGGTCAGCTGGGTGAATTTGGACTGTGCACACTGCGGCACAGCTGGGGCAGTGAACAGTTGAACAAGGAAACTTGAACAGACCTAATGGGGCCCAGGAGGACGGAAATGCAGTGGTGACTTGGCCAGATGGAGAAACAAAGGTCAGTCGGGCAGTGGCAAACGCGCAGAAGATTGAGGACAGAAGGAGTTAAACAGAGACAAAAAGCAGAGGAAGAGCAAAAGAGCATGGATATACGGGGAAAGAGCACAGCCGAGGAGCCATTTCGTTAAAGAACGGTTAATCGCCTCGGCTTTGTGATTGTTCTCGCCTATCTTGTCGCCAATCTCACGCGCTGGACAACTCATTGTATCGCTTTCATGCGTGTATTTCGTTTGCACATGCCGAGACCTTTGACGTGATAAAATCACATTGGCGTAATAAATGGTATCATAGGAGTATTGAATAAAGGATGTAGAAGGATGTGGATGGCAAAACGGAGGCGCTGGGGATCGAAACGAAGGCTACGAGCTACCTACCCAATTGGGTTTGGCCGTTCCTGACACGTAATAGCCAGCCTTCGACGCCGACGCAAACCCTTGAAGGCCATTGCCAGTTTAGCTATTCCACGAAAACTAGCCTTCGAGGTCAAAACGTAAGCAAAACGCCGACGTACTAGGTGGCCGTGTAACCCACGCTGTTGAACCCAACGGCGGCGCACTGAATGTGCGGTGTTTCTGCACAAGCTCGGCCCATTGATGGTAAATGTGCTATGTTTGAACGAATGTGTGGTGCGCCGAAAGGATTGTACCGTGCACTGAATGTACGTGGCGGAACAAGTTCGGTTAATCCCGTCGCGGCCATCTCCGCCTGCTGCTGCAGATACTCGAGCTGCGGGTACGGGTTGACCGCGTTCTTCCTCCCTGCTTGCCGCCGCTCCCACTCGCGCATCGGGTCGTCGCGAATGAGCGGCGGCGCACCCGGCCGCGCGATCACGTCCAGGTCCACATGCTGCAGGCGCGCAAGAAGCCGCTGCGACTGCTGCGGCAGTGAGTACACACTCGGGTCCGCCGCCGGGCCCGGCTGCGAATGCGAGCCGCTGCCAGTTAGGCCGTCGGGCTGAGGCCAGTCAGATTGCGCGAATGGAAACCAAAAAAAAGTGAGCACAACAAACGCCTTTATGAAGTTTTCACCCGCGTCGAGCTGCCCCGCGGAGCTCTGGTGCGCTAGAGTACGATCCGTTTCTATCTTGAAATCGGCCACAATTCCAATATTATGGTCAATGACTTGCGCTTTGCAGTGCCCATACCAGGAGACTCAGGAGCCAGCGGCAAAGGAGTCCGGTTGGTTTCTAGAAGACGATGAACGTCATTGCAGAATTGGCAGCATGATTTACCCTCTGTTGTTGGAGATGCAGGAGCTGGCGGAGTAGGGCCAGTTTCTACGAGGGAGGATGAACCACTACTTTCTTTTGATCGTCGTAATTTAGTACGGACCGCTGCTATGCTCGGTTTTGGTATCACCATTGGGCGAAATATCTCCACGTGGAATGAGAATTCGACACAAGGATTGCTACAGTAGAACATGCTCACTTTCATCGTCGCGAGGTAAAGTTGAAGTTTCTGAAGGCGGAATGAATAATGATTCTTCGGATTATTATCCGGATTTATTTACCCCGTTCTGTACCGGAAGATGCAGGTGCCGTACGATCCGCTTCTATGGATGGAATAAGCCACAGTTCCAGCCTTATAGGCATTAGTTACCCTCGCCAGTGCCAGCACTGGGAGATTTGGAATGCGGCGGTGAAGGAGCACGGTTAGTTTCTACAAGGAAGTGAGCCACGATTAAAACATCTGGCGGTACGAGTTACCGTCTGTGATTGGAGATGCAGGGACTGGCGGAGTGGCGTCGTTTTCTACAAGGAAATGAGCCATGATCAAAATACTCGGCGGCACGAGTCACTGTTTGTGATTAGAGATGCAGGAGCTGGCGGAGTAGGGCCAGTTTCTACGAGGGAGAATGAACCACTACTTCTTTTGATCGTCGTAATTTAGTACGGACCGCTGCTATGCTCGGTTTCGGTATCACCATTGGGCGAAATATCTCCACGTAGAATGAGAATTCGACACAAGGATTGCTACAGTAGAACATGCTCACTTTCATCGTCGCGAGGTAAAGTTGAAGTTTCTGAAGGCGAAATGAATAATGATTCTTCGGATTATTATCCGGACTCATTTACCCCGTTCTGTACCGGAAGATGCAGTGTTTGTGATTGGAAATGCAGGAGCTGGCGGAGGGGCGTCGGTTTCTATGAGGGAAATGAACGACTATTTTTGACGTCGTAACTTGGTGTTTACCGGTCTCTGTGTCAACATTGAGGGAAACGTCTTCACTTTAAATGAGTACTCGATACAGAAATTCCATCAAGGGCTCACTTTCATCGTCGGGACGTGAAGTTGAAATGACCAGATTACGACGGACTTCATGGGCAGCCGGAAATGACCTGGGAACGCTGTACTTCATCCCCTCTCTGAGGAAAAGTCAAACTAGGTATGTTAAGGAAAAATGAAACGACCTCAAGAGCTCCGATACGATCTCCGGCAATTCATCGGGCGCGACCAGGGGCAAATTATCGACCCGATGCAGCCGAAGGAGCCCGTTTAACATAGAGCAAGAAAGAATGTCCACAGCCATGCGGCCGTCAACCATCGAAGGAGAGGAATTATCACTGATGCCCTCAGTGTCCTCAATGAGCTGCCAAATTGTGTTACACAACGCGGATAGAACGTCAAAAAACCGCATCCGGTCTCGTTTTCGTTCCCTTTCTTTTTCGGAACTGGTGGATATGATGGTCTTGGACGGGAAGCGTCCCCAGAAAGTTGGAAGCTCGAGAATTCCTGCGAGATATCGGATAGCACAGAGCCGGGAAAGATGAAATTCGGGTCCAGATCTTGGGTTGACTCTGTGAGCGTATTCAGGAGTGTACAAAGCGCGACTGACTTGGAATGTCCAAGCAATATTTCGATTGGCACCTTGTCCACGTCTCGCTCCACTTTCAGGCGACTGAGATCACTCGGGAGCTCGGCCTCCACGATCTTCGCCGTATCGGAATCGTTCCCGGAAATGCAGAATACGGCAAAATTCCGATAAAATAACCATTCGTCTCCATAAGTTTGGTGTGGTTGCTTCCAGAGGGAAACAAAGCATGGATCGGTCGCTGACGCTTTCTTCAAATCTTTGTGCGTGTGTACTGGACGCCGAATGGCAGGATATCGCGTGATCAAAGCGACTAAAATTTGGAAGGTTGCGAGTTGATTGTCGACTGTTTGGGACCTGGCTGTCTCAGTATACGAACCAGATACAGATGATCACACTCACTCCGGCCGAGCATACTTCAGTAGTTCATTGCAGAGACCCTGTAATGTTTGGAGACGGCCAGATTTGCAGTCCGGGTCCCCATAGAGCTCGTCGAGAGCACTTTCCCTATGACCGTCGGTCCCAAAGAACTGTTCGATACGCGATGTGCAACGATCCGGGCCCCAAAATTGACGAAAGACTCTTGTTACACCCCGTTCCAACAATTTCCCGACGGAAGCGGAGGCTTGAATTACGGTCAATCCCGGTCCGCGCATCAGAGCGCGAGACGGTGGAACTTCGGTAGGGGCATCAGTTGATTTGATTTGAATTAGTTGTTTTGAGATAGAGGCCGTCTGTGGGATGGTGGGATTCGAAGAGGTGGTCATTGTAAGAGTAAAAAGACTTGGAGGGGTGGTCATTCCAAGAGCAAAAAGAAGAGAGTCCGTTCTACCAACACGTGTCATTTGCGTGTCACCCACGCCTTGCCCACGCCGGTGGAGATTGTCGGATGCGTTACAAGCTACAAAGAAGAAAGGCTCGATGTACACACATGTCGCAACTCATGGCTCGCTGTCAGTCTCCCTCTTTATTCAATTACGACTCTGTCCGTCCTAAGCCTTTTTAAACTCCGCCAACTCCGCACTCAAATGGACTTGCCGAGCCAGACTTTAATGTCAGTGCTTTATTCAGATGGCGACTCTCAACAAGTGAGCTCAGACTCTTTTGTTTTGCAAAAAGCTCCCTCCATCAAATACCAGGAAACAATACTATGCTTGACAAGAGGCTGGTCGGCCGCTTCGCGGCCTCCCATCCCCTTTTGATAATGCGAAATATTTGGATTTTACTTGTCAATTTGAGAGGGCTTGAATTTTTGACTGAGTTGAGTTGAATTGAGTCTAGTTGATTTTCTTCCGCAACGGCGGCACGCATCCTGATACGGCCGGGAGGCTCGGCGCTAAGGCTTCGGAAACTTCAACGGTGAGCGGAAAGCGGAGTTTGGGTTTGTGTACACTTTTATAGGCGCGCACGCGCTTAAAGGTGATCATGGGGCCAAAAGGCCCGAGGAAGCGCCGTTTATTGAGCGCTTCCAAAGATCTGGACCCAGCGCTTCCAAACCCTCGGGCCTGATCTCCCAAATGATTCACAGGCCCGTGTCACCCGTCACCTGAACCTTTGGTCGAAACACTACAGTAAGAGTAAAGTAAAGTAAAGTAAAGTAATTTTCATATTTTCAGCTGGGAGGTGCCGCGCTCAGCAAAACCCGCCGCTCCCGCATCCTTCCAATAAGCTCGAGTCATGGGTTCCGGCGCTAAGCTGTTCACGAAGTGGTGGCTCCACGCCAACTCCGCGCCCACTACACGCCCCACCACGCCCTTGTATATATTAAGTCCTCGTGTCCGCTTGATCGACATGCACTGCTACCAACACTCTGGCATGCCATTGAAGATAAAAGCTAGACGCAACTCCACTAATTCGCCTGATAGTCTGACCTTCCACTTTAGCTTGCCCTCGATGTCCTGCGCCCACGCCCTGAACTCGGATATTAGCGGAATCGGTGTCCGTGTATCCTACTATCTACAGACGCTCTTCCTCGGTACGAAAACGACCATCGCATGTGTTCTTTTCCTGACTCAACACGTGTAGGCTGCCTTGCCGTGCGTTCGGGGTCGATCGATGAAATTGCTGGAGCTCTGTATACTCTCATGGCGACGAATACTGCCATGGCCATTACTGGCCTGATACTTGGGTTAAAGCCAAAGGCCGAGATTAGTTTCCAAGAGTTGGTCCTTTTATACCTGAATCCAGCGTTGCGCTTACACAGATTTAGTGCCATCATTATTGTCTACCTTCTCTCGATGGCTTGGATCACGGTCATCGCTGTGCTGGCGGCTTGCAACCGGCTTTCCGACGCCACAAAAACTTTGCAAATGGTTTCTGTTTGCCACAGCTATATCATTATCTCGTTCACTTTCGTTGTCCTTGGAAAGGCCCCCAGCTTCGGACAGGACCCCGACTGTAACCAAGAAGCTGTCGCCGCTATCTTCCGCCCATTTTCCGCACTGAGGCACGGGCGCATCTTTGGGTGGTGCAGCGTCAGCTTGATGTGTTTAATATATACCGTAATGACGGCCAGGGATTATACTGCCAAAATACGCAGGAAGATAGAAAAAATGCAACAGTCACACAAGAAAGCCTCATCTCCATCCTCCGTCCTTCGGGAGCCTGTTCGGAGCCCATATTTCATGCGTTCAACTATAACCTCAGTACACCCCAACAGGACGCTAAAGAAAGCAGTGAGCCGACCGGCTGTCAAGGCAGCATACCATTCATTGAATTCCTATTTGTCTAGGCAACATATTACGAAACTTCCGGACCTCTGGTTGATTATCAGTTGCTGGTCGTGCTTCTGCTCATCCTGGCTCTCTGGGTGTTCTTCGTACTGAACACGGAATTAATCATTCATTGGTACCAGCCAATTCCAGATGATTCGGCATCCCACTGGCAATTTGGTCAGGTGAGATTGAACAGAAGTGAAATAATGCATGGATTGCGATGCGCTAATACCCCTCCCAGATCTTGCCGATGTTCTTGATATTTCTGCCGCTCATCAACATGATCTCTGCCTTCAAGAAATTCGGTCTAAAGCCCACAAAACGGGTCTATGAGCGGGTGGAAGTATCCACTGTGGGGACGGTTTTCAATCAGGCTGAGTGTATCCAAGTACTCAGCCTGAATGTATGGATACAATCAGCTTGAATGTATGACCCCGTCAGCATGACTGTGGATATACACTCATGCCGATTGTAATTTTATCAAAACCACAATCAGCCTGAGTGCATTCAGCAGTCCGCTCGAGTGTGTCCATTCAATCAAGTTGATTGATATCTCACAATCAGGCTGATTGTATCGCTTCAATCAGGTTGAATGAGCTGGTTCCATCAGCTTGCTTGTATGTTCATTCAAGTTGAGTGTATATAAAATACAAGTATCTAGTCACTGACCCGTCAACTCCCGCTATCGAGCGATATTCCAGCGTTTAACTAGAAGAACACAAGGATTGAGATCAGAGTCATGAATACAAGAATGAAATTCGAACGTACACCGAGGGCACGCATCGGAATCAGTTTCTGTAAAAAGCACAAGTTGACGAGTCGTCCTTACTGAATGTTGCAGACCGTAAAGAGAGCGGATATGGTGAAGGAAGTACGCAGGAAGTCAGTTGACGAACTGAACGAAGTAAGTGAATGGTAACGGACCGGACATTGGAAGAAAATCGCCAGAGAATTTTGAAGTCAGCGAAGCATACACTTGGTGCCGGGGTATCTCAACTCACGCACCAAGTTGAGTCGAGTACGGTCATCCGTTTATTTCAAAAATAAGTACGCACCGGCCAATTTAACCAAGGATGATTCTCAATCTGCTGGTCGAGTTGGGAAGTTACAGTCCTGGCCGCATTGAACATATCAGTGCAGTCTTTTGGGTTGAGTGAGGCACGCACGTACTTGCCCCTCTCGCAACGAGTCAGTAGAAGAACCAGGTTGAGTATAGTAGTGATACAAGTCGTCCCGGTGTCGACTCGTGTGCTGAGCTCGAACCTGGAGCAAAAATGAACTGAGCGCGAGCAAAGAGAAACTCGACGGAGATCAAGTAATCCGCCCCAAGCTTTTCTTCATTGCGTCGGGGACAATCGGAGCGACGAATGGGAGCGAACTGCGGGGGGGTATCGGGAACAGGGATGTTGCGGGTCACCGAGATTGAGCGCTTCGCCGCACGAGTCTGAATAGAATCAGAAGGGAAAGGTGATAGTGATACAAGTACTTGCCTGTGCGATGCTGTTTGCTCAGCACCCTTTTTCGGGCGATACGCGGGGTGCGCTGCGAGGAGAAGCGGAGTCAGCTGGAAGCGACAGAAAGGGAAAGAGATGAAGGAAAGTCCAAGACGTACCAGGGGATGTCGAACGAGCCATCAGTTGAATGAAAAAGAACAACGACGACGGAGAGGAAGCGCAGACTTCCCTGCAGCTCCCGCGCTCTGTAACATCACCGATATACGATATACGGCAAGCGCGCACCATCCGCGAGTGCAGCCCCTCGACGAACATTTCGAGCCTGTGCGGGTCATGTTCAACTCGGGCTGTCCAAAAAATCAATTCAGGCTGTCCCGGAAGAAGACACAAGATAATTTACCCGTGTGAATGAAGTCTTTGAGGTATTTGAACAATTAGGATGGAGCCGAAATTTTTGACAAGGCACTAGTTTGATCACACAGGCCGTAACAAGGGATTCTTCCAAAATCCTTCTAGCCGGTCCTCTACTGGATAAATTGTAAACTTCATTTCTGCTTGAGGCTCGTCTTCTACGCGATGTATAAGGTCAACAGTCTCTCACAGATTTGGGTGCCCGCCAAATTGCAAAACTATTTAAATCTCCAACACTACTCAATTATGTTCCATTAGTCTACTTGTTATACCTCACCCTAAATTCGAGGAAGTCGTGCTGGTAACAATGTCAAAAAAGCTCGAAAGCTCATAGAAACATTACAGTAACCAGCAATGATACAACATTATAAGCAACAAGAAAGTACAAGCTACACGCCAACAGCAAATTGAACCGCTACAAAGACTGCGTCTCAACCTTCGACCTTGCCGTCGTAGCGTAGTCTGACTTGACTGGGTTTGGTTTTGGGACACGCTAGTTTACCATCACCACGACGCGCTGTTTTGATGCTGAAAGAGCTCACCTTCGGTGCAGTCGGCTTCTTCTCCGTCTTGACTTTGGTCTTCTTGGCGAGAACATCCGGCTCCAAATAAACATGAGCCAAGTATATTACAAAGTATGTAGAGATCTTACCTCAGGGAAATCACTGAGCGAGAGGGCTCTTGGTGGGGATTTCAGGCTGGAGGTACGGATATCCTGATTGAAAGGTTGGTTAAATGCGCTTGGATTATTGTTATATATACTCACTTCCTGTGGCCTCTGCGCAGCCTTGCCCTTCTGAAATATGTGGTTCAGCTGGCTCGAAGTTCTTCATAGAAAGAAACAATACCTTGGAAGTTTTGCGAGCCCGCAAAGGCTTGTTCTTCAGTGACTCTATGAGGGTTCTTGTCTCATCGTCCTCAGGTTGCATAATCTCGCCAAAATCTCCGCTAGCCTCCCGCGCATCTTCCGCAACATCAAACTCGACGTCTAAATCCTCCGAAATCAGCCACATCGCGACGGTGGGAGTCAAGACAAAACGGATAATGTCCTCAAGCTCTAACAGCTCAGACTCGGTGTCGTAGTCGTCAAAACGATCAGGATCGGCGGAGACGAGAGACTCGAGGGTGGAGTAGAGTGCATAAGAAAATTTGTCCTCGTCGCCCAGGAAAAGGCGAGATATCGAAGCCATGATGAGGCTTTGACCTTTGGAGCCATAACTACGAGATGTTAAGCATAACGATGCAGTGAGAAGCACGACTCACTAGCCGCTGCGACTGCCAAACAGGGCGATCGAGTATTCCAGCTTGAATTCTGTATTAGAAAAGGCAAAAAGACGATTTTCGATGTTCGAAAGAAAGTTGTTCCAAGCGAAGGCTTCGGAAAGAATGGCTGGGAACTTGATCATGTTGAAAAGATCTTCACGCATGCCAAGAATACGCGTCGGGAGGGCTTCAAAGTTGGGAGTGGTGGGCCATGAATTCTTGCGGCCAAGCTCCTCGTATTGTTTACGATTTTTCTCTTGTTGAATTGCATCGCAGATTAAGGACTCGGAGTAGAAGACACCATGCCCATCGGGGCCGACCTTTTGAAGGAGACTTTGATGATCAGAAAAAAGGAACAGAAGACGGGTGTTGATAGTTGTCGGGAGAACATCCTTGCAGCGTTTTTTCGGACATTTTCGGGGGAGATCAGACCAAGCCAGGGGACCGGCTGATTTGGGAGCGGTAATTGCTTTAGTTTTCGATTGGCTGGCAACTTTGAGAGGCTCGGCGCTCGGATTCTTCTCGGGTATCTTGACACTCTTTTTCTGAAGAAGGATCAAGCTCAAGCTTGACACTGAGTTAACGACACACCTTCTTTGCCGCCGGTTCCTCCACAGGGGTATCTGCCGCCTTCCGTTTGTTTCCAGCAAGTTTCTTCTGTTAGTATTTCAGACATGTTAGAGATGTAAGTCATGATATTGAACTTCTCACCTTCTTCGGAGAACCCTGGGGTGTCACCTCTCGTAGCTCCTCGTCGGATTGGTCCAGGTCGTCCACCACGGGATTTCCAGACTGCTTCGGATGGCGTACCTCGGCAGGCTCAGCCTCAACATCCACACCGTCAGAGTCACCGTCGCTCTCGTCCGGATCAAGGCCCGAGGCCTTCTTCTCATCCCGTAGATCCCTGTTGCGACGTGTTTGCATATTCAACAGGTAGCCTGCAACCATGTCGTGTATGGGCCACAGGCCCTCAAATTTTTTGAAGTACGGAGCTGTCTCGGATATCTGAAACGCGTCAAGATGGACAGGCAGATTCGGCTCAAGCACATACCACCACAATGGCCTTCTCAAGACGTCGCTTGTCCTGGGAACGGATCGTTTTTCCGACAGGAAGCAGCTGGTTGACACCATCTTTCACAATACGCTTGGGAAAATAAGCATACCGGCACGTAAAAAGAAAGAAAGAGCACCCACATAGAGTCTGTTGTATCGCTCGGAGTCACCACGTAGATTCATCTCTTGTTGGAGCGTGTAGTCTCGTCCAGCTTGTCCTTTGGGTCGAGGAATGAGCTTGACGGCCGTCGACGCTGCTGCTGCGCGCTCGCGTTCACGCTCCAAGTTTCGTCTGAGCTCCGCTTGCACAACAAAATGCTTTCAGTCAATTACTTGACCTGCAGAAGTGGAAACATACTGATTTCCTTGTCCTTCCTCTTTCCCTCCTCTCTCATCCTGTGAAGCTCCTCACCTGCGCTGAGCTTAGCTTTCTTGCTGGGCATGGCGGCGGAAGAGGAAAGAAGCTAAGAGTAATCACGGTCACCTGACCGGACGTAATTCGGCTCCGCAGCCGCAAAACCTTGCACAATGGAAAGATTTGGAATAAGAGATCATCTATGCAACTCAATCACCTATCTAAATTGCTCGGTCATACTATTACCAACCAGAATTTATTCGGAGGTTCTGTGAACTGATTTTGGTTTTAGGGGGTTCAAGTACAGGCGATGCGCAAGTATTATCACTCAGTAGTTTATTGTGATGCATCTGAAATCGCCTTCTCGTCCAAGTAAATAACACTCTGCATCCAGGATAATTCATAGCAAGCGGCAACTCCACGGGTTGCCTTGCAATCCGAAGTTTGATTGATCAGACTTCCTGATTGGGTGTGCTGCATGTGCGCCCGAGTATTATCGCTGCGTACCTTACTTCACTGACTTTCCTGAATTATCAGAGCCAAGATAACATGGTGTAGTACCCTCGACCACTCAGAGGAGGCGACATTCGGACGGATAGTCTCGCAATTCCATGGTTCAATCGGGTCTTTTGCCTAATTTGGACACTAAATGCAATCGCGGTTGCTCTCAGCTATGGTCGATGGCCTGCTTTTCTTGAGATTTATTTTCGTTCAAAGAGACTAATAACCGCAGCTTTCAAGTATTTGGGGCTCCCCAGGACCAAGAGCTGAGTGGCACAATCCCCACAGTCCACCGATAAAAATTTAGCATGTGCATGCGTGGCTGTGATAGTGGATCCTGTTCGTGCATAGCACTTATTTTAGGTAGGAACATTTGATTCACCGTGCCAGCGCGACTCGGATTTGAGGCATTTGTACTCAAGTTTGACTCAACCCAGAGTCGCAAAAAGTGGAGATTTCAACCCAACTGGTGAGTCATTATTAATTGTTGTCTACATCCTCGTCCTCTGGAACAAACTCTGGACGAATTAATCCGCCAGTGCGGTCCACAATGTACCACCTATCCCGTGTCTCCACCCGCCCCACAACCGCTGTGACCGCCTGAAGATCCGTAACAATAGGATCTCCAATGTCTCGGTAGGATGTCCTAACCAGAGCCGCATCTTTGCCTTGGGTGTTGAGGCATGGTGAGATGACTGCAAGAAGACGAGTCTTGCCAGCAAGATGTCGCAGTTCTTTGGCTAAGGGGAGGCGACATTCGAGCACACATTCCAATCGACCATATGAAATTCTTGCAACCCACGCGGCAGTCGTAGTTGGGCGGCTTTCAATCTCATACTTCGAAAAATCAGTCAATCCACAGGGAAAACATATGGACAAAGTGCTTACCCGGATGAACGACATGTCTCGCTCAGCAGTTGCCCCTTCTCCACAGGCCGATGCAGTCCGAATCGAATTCCCCTGAACAATCCGCAACTTACCAAAGCTTGGAATTTTCTCGGGTATGAACGGAAGAACTTGATGTGGTCGCTTGCCCAACAGCCCACCAAAATGGTCTGCAATCTTTTCTCGAATGATTTCAGTGGGAATATGGTTTCGCTGGTAGGGTGGTACAAGAACGGCTTGGGGATCTGAAGTTCAACAAACGAATGAGCTCATAGCTTTCGAACCATTATGTTCACTTACATTCTTCATAGGCATACTCCCTTGTACGTGCTGCAGCTCGTTGCATTTTCGAGACACTGGAAAGCTCTGCTTCAAGGTCGTATCGAGCGTTCAGTTGTTCCAGATATGCAACGTGGAGAACATTATTGTTCAAGTTTGCCCACGGAAAACGCTTGGAGCGCAGGCCAGCCTGAAGAACACCGCAGAATCGTTCCATAAAAAATGTCCACGTGGTCCATGAAGGGCCACAGAACAAGATGTCGTCTGGGACATGAACCATGCCGTGAACGGTAAGTGTGCAGACACGGAGTCTGCCCTCCAGATGCTGGTAATAATACCTGTAATAATCATTACGATGTGCAGATGTGGAATTAAACCAGCACTTACTCTTCGTATTTGTGTATCCAGGCAATAATAGCCTGTCGCAGATCATTGACTTGGTCCACCGTCGATGTGAAACGAAGACAGCCCTGAATAATGTCGGAGAGCTCGCACAAATGCGTGTAGTATTTCCGATTGGAAAAACGGTCCTTTAGAAGGATTGGGGCGAGATATATGAACCAGAAAGCCCACGATTCGGCGGTGTAGTAGCCGGGAGTGGTCCCAAGAACACGAACGAAATCAGCGGGAATCTGAGGCATGGCAGCAGCAGTCTCTGCCCAGATGATGTCCCAGGTTTCCTCCGCAATTTCGTAGTCCTCAGAGCCACTATCGAGGCCCTTGAACTTGCCGCTCCACAGTTTGACGAGATTTGGAATTACATTCTCAAAGAAGAGGTGCATCACGTCCCAGGGCCGTGAATTTGGATAAGCAAGGCACCCCACGCGTCGCAGCGCTGGATGACCCTTCATTCCATGAGATTTGGCGAGGTCATCCTTGGCTTTGGCGGCGGCGTTTTCATCCAAAACGGTCGAGATTTCATCGAATTTTCTGAGTGCCTGATCCAATCGTTCCTGCGAGCGTAAAGGCAAGTTCTCTGGATCCCAGAATTGTCCATCGGGCCAAGTCAGAGGCACGTAGTAGAGCTTCTCGCGACCAGCCTTGTTTCGGATGCCCTTGATCTCGCACGAGCGACAAGGGCAGGCGCTATTATGGCCTTTGACGTTGAGAGATTTTTCGATGGCGATGATATCCCCCAGTTCGAAGAGGGTATAACCTCTGAGCAGAAAGAAGTGGCGGGTGGCTGCATTGAATGTTCGTACACCGACTGCCAAGGCTGCACATTCCGCATCGTACGGGACGAGGAAGCTGTGGACGTCTTTGGGAGGATGGGGACCGGGAATGACACCCGCGGACATCAAGCCGCCGTCGAATGGATCAAGATGAGTGCGGACTTCGGGTTTTATGTTGAAATTTTTAACAAGAATGGGGGTAGCAGATGGACCGCTTCAGTTTCGCTTGAATAGGAGATACGAGTCCAGGCAGATGCCCAAACAGACGTCGTACATCCCCGAGAAATATTTGTGCTCAAGGATATTACCATCAAGCACGATGTTCTGCTGGCAGAGACTGCGATAGTGCTGGCCATCAAATACGTCCGAAATCTTGCCGGGGTGATGGATGTAGTTGGCACGGTAGAGCAATCGCTCGATGGATTTAAGATTCTGGAAAAGGCCTTGGAGTCGAGGGATGATGGGGAGGTAGCAGAACATGCGGCGCGGTTTTCCAGTGGGGGAGTAACGGTGTTTGTCGCAAAAAGGGCATTCAGTGAGTTCGGAATAAGCGTCGGTGTAGGCGATACAGGAATCAACGCAGCAATCAAACCAAAGTGGCTCGATGCCGGAGAGGATCGCCATACGATGGAACATGACCCATTCAGAGCTTAGGCTCAGCTTGTGGGAGAAAGCATAGACCATTTGGTTGTACGCCGTTCTTGGCATTTTCGACATGAGTTTGAGTTGGAATGCGCGTATATCATCGCGGTCCTGCTCGGTCAGGATGCTATTTCCTGGACATTGGTGAGAATTAGAAGACGGTACAAGAATTCAAACATACGAGAGTCCCAATTCTTGGCTTCTTCGTCTGAATCATACTCGCGATCATTGTGCATGCGGTCTAGATGCTGATGAGCAAAATCACAATCACGAAATCAAAACCAACCAGCAAGGTCATCGAACATGTTTCCTGGATGCTGGTAAGTAAGGTACCACTGAAAAGGAACAAAGCTAACCAGCAGGTTCATCGCCCGGACCAAGCAATTCATCAAGCATTTGCATCATTTCTTCACGCGAAACAGGCTTATCCAAGTCCTGGAACTCATCGAAGCCACTCCATGGGTCAACTTCGGAGTTGAAAGCCGTAGAATGGGGCTCTTCTGATCCGGAAGAGGACGCGTTTTCCGAATCAGAAGTGCCAGAATTAGAGTCAACTTCCATTGTGTCAGACTTGATGCCGTCAAGATGCGAAGTCATTTCAAAATCGCGTGGTGGGGAGTCTGCGTGGGTTTCGGATGCGGATGGAGGGGGAACAGAAAGAGTGGGAGCATCCGGGAGCTCATCATCCGAGTGTTCTGATGGAAGCGATGGTATCGGGGACACAGATGGGCGGATGGAATCAGCCGGAACCATGCGATAGTGACGCCGTCTTGTCTGTTTTGTGAGGAGCTTTCCGCAAGTGGGTTTACAGTGACAATATTTCTTCTCAGTGTCAGACATGTTGAAATGGATTTCGGACAGAGATTCTGCGAAATCTAAGCAAGATTTACGGTGCACGATGATTGTGAGTTACCGGGGCCCCAGAGTGGAATGATCAGATGGGGTGCAAGAGTTGAAGCAGTAATATTGGCTTCAAGCCCGATGTGTCGATCCAGGGACCGTGTAGTCGTTTTGGGCAAGCGAGGCGGAGGCAAAAAAAGATTGATTGGCGAAGGCATTATGACCAAATATGGCCAGATCAGCCGGCCTGTCCGGCGCGCGGGTGCCCAAAAAGGTACCGGGGCCATTGGGACACATATCGGAAATTTAATTGGAACTCAATCAGGATGACTGTATTTTATTCAACTGTATGCCCACCCACTCATGATGACTGCATTCGGCATGACTGTATTTCCACACACTCAGCCTGAGTGGGTCAAAATGCAGTCAGGTCGCGCACAGTCAGCATGACTGACAAAAATCCGATCTGATTGAGTTGTCAATCATGATGATTGTAAGTTCTTCCCACAGTGTATCTGTGATAAACAATAATCCTCGTGATGCTTCGTAGGCAAGAACATGTCTCCAGTGCGGATAGGTACTCATAGTCAAAAAGTACTTATTGAGTAGTGCAGAATAGCATTTTGAACCATATTAATAGGTCATGATTTGAGCCTGAAACATCGGTACAAAGTGGCCATTTTCAGCAAATTTCCCCAAAAAATGGTCAAAATTGCCAAAAAGCCCAATTTTCTAGCCACGATTGTGAGCTCAAATCATAAGGTACTGATATGATTCAAAGTGCTATTTTGCACTACTCAAGGAGCACTTTTTGACTATGGGTATCAAAAGTTCCCACAGTCCCTGGAACACCGGATCCGCTGCAGGTGTGTAATCCCCCCCTTTGTTTTGCTGGGGCATACCATTGACCGTACTGCTTGTACCCCCCCACCGCAACAACGTTATTCTCCACCCTGTCCACCTTCAACCCCTTCACAGCAAGCTTTATGCTCGAATCCAGCCTGTCTATGAAAGCAAGCTTGTCGATAGACAAGATAATTTCATAACGAACCAAGACGTGCATTTTCCAACTCCAATTCGAAATTCCGTCCCCGATAATAGGCATTTTCCATCTCCAAAATCCAGACCTTCGGCATCGAATATCTTTCGGCCGACTTCAGAGAGGCTGACATCTTGACTACCGCATCCCAAGACACATTAACAGCTGGATCAAACCAATGAGATTTTTGAAGAAGAAGAAGAAAATAAGAAAATTAAATGAAATTAAATTAAATTAACAATGGATCCATCACTCACTTCCGAGGTCGCCGGTGGATAAGTTATTGAAAAACAAACAAGGTGAAACGGTGGGTTTGATATAGTTCCGCAATTTCAACATTTCAGGATAATAAAAGGCCTGAGGTCGTTCATAGTGTATGTCTCATAGGCAGGCAAGGCAGCTACAAAGTATAATCAGTTAAATTGTGAGGCAGTCCTGTCCATCATGCGTGATGATTAATGCTGATACTTTCGGTGCTGCACTGTTCACCGCAGACAGCGCTGGGAAGATAATACAGTTAGACCAGAAATTAACCTGCTACGACGCCAGCTAGTTGCGTCCGTCGTGCCGCAATTGGGACAAGTCCGACGGGTCGGGGAGGGATAGTTGTTTGAAACGCCCAGGACTGAAATTCCGACATCGCCGAAATTCGTCTATGCCGCGGGGTCTATGTTCGAGTCTCGCTCGGTGCAGGTGAATTGGAGGCATGGTTCAAGTTCAAAGACCGTCTGACCGTGTTATAATGTTTCCCGTCCTGGGCCTGACTGGGGCCGTAGCTTGCGCTTCGGTACTCAGTTTCAGGATTACCATCTTCACTTTCATGCCCATGATAAGCGCACATGCTCGCGGTTTTCCAGGGGGATCCTCTAACCGGACAGGTTCATGGCCAAAAAGAACAATACATAAAACTGTCTGCTCACACTGCCCTCGTTCTTACTCGCAGGGCCCGAAACCCCTCCATGAAGTGAGGCGATGCAGTATTGTTTGCCAATGCGGTATTCAAACGGAAAAATCTGATCCGAATCGCCATTCTAATGTGAGTCATTATGTGACCTGTTATGGAAACCTCATCTTGCAGAAGAATGACAGGAAATAGCCAGCTTGGAACATCTCATCCCTTGCGCGGTCAAAGGGTATGGGTGTCTGAAACCGTTGCTCTTTAGACCCAATCGATCGTGGGCAAAGTGAACCACTGAAAACAATGAGCGTTGGTCGAGAGAATTGAGGAGTATCGGAACACACCCGTAGATTGCTTGGACATCAGCGGGACTTGCACGAGAAAGGTCAGAAGCGGGAGAGTAGGAGGAACATGACATCGGACTGCCTCACTGGGCTGGAGGGGTTGCGAGATGTTGACGAGGTTGAAGTGACAGCTAGTAGGCTTGCACAGTGTAGATGAATCTTGAAACATTGATTGCATCGCCAATTGCACGGCACGAGGAAGACCAAGCGTAAGCCGCAGGTTCTTGCATATCCGGTGTTCCGTTGACCTTGATCCTGGTGTTGAGTAAATCCGTGTCTTCACCGTAGACGTTGCAGACACCGGCCTTACTTTGGGTCGACAACAAGCGGAGCAGACTGAAACCTGAAGCAAGATGGTGACAGGGAAGAATGAAAAGCACATGGAGCGGGAGTCGACAGACCATCTTCTTAAGTGGGCTTTGAGCGTGGCATTAATGATGTGGACGTTACGTCAAGCATGGGTCATAGCTCCCTGCTCTCGAGGAACCGAGCGAGGTAAATTGTGGTTCAACCAGTTGAACTTGAGTTGAACTTTGGTTGAGCTCATGTGGAGGGTGGACTCGGAGAGAACACAAAGTAAATGGACTACTCCAGCCAGCAAGGTCACATCCAGGCATCCTCTGACGGGCGAAGTCAAGCATAGAAGTTTAGAATATTCTGAGGACCGACACCATCGGAAATTAGCGCATTGCAGTGGCGTGTGAAAATAAACATGCACATACTGATACGAAGGATCTGCTTAATACATGAGGTATCTACGCTCACTTTAGCTTCATTGTGTCCAGCTTCGAATATGTCCCCTTTTTTTACTGACTTTGCTGGTTAGATTTCGGGTTTACCTTCATGTTAGTCTCTGTGACAGATACTCTATATTGATGACGAACAAGTAAGTATCAATATAGAGTCTGTTTGCAATCACAGGGATGTTGTTGGCCAACTGATCAATTATTTGTGGCCTTATTCTGGGGCGGCTTCTTGGGCGATAATTCCACAAATATTTGAGCATGTAGAGATCCTAAAACTGTTCCCGCAATGATGCGGGACACCGCCACCCGAAAAAAACCTCATCAAAAAAAATCTTCAGAAACTGTTCCCGCAGCGATGCGGGAATGCACTGCCACCCGAACAAAACCCTTTCCCAAAACCGTTCCCGCATCGTTGCGGGAATGGTTTTGGGAGAACATGATTTTTTGATAATGAGTGTTAAGCTGGCACCCGGAATAGCTATAGTCAAATTGGCTATTTTCACCCTATCATTACATTGTGATGGGCTCCACTCTGTTCTAGTCAGCTTTAAAGAGCTCAATTATGGGCTAGGGAGGGGCCGATGTAGGAAATTTCCTTTTTTGGATGCAAGGTGTTAGTGTCCCAAAAGGGAAAGTTCGCTATTTTCACCTTATTATGCACTACAATGGGTTTCAACTTGACCAGTGACCTTCAAAGCCTAAGGAAACAAAGTGATATCCTCAGAAGATGTTTAAACTGCTGCATCCCAAGATATGATGGCCAGGAACACAATTGATCAAATTCGCTATTTTCACCATATTATTCCCCTATAATGGGGTGCAATTTGGCCCAATCACATTCAAAACCTAGGGGAACAAAGTAATACAGCCAGGATGTATGTATATCCCTGGATTCCCTGGATATCATGGCCAGAAACACAATTTATCGAATTCACTATTTGCACCCTATTGCACTATAATGGGCTTCAATTTACCCTGGTCAGCTTCAGAGAACTAGGAATAACACCCTATATGGTCAGATCATCCAAAATAGTAGAATTATGAGTCAGGAAAGGATTGATGTCGGAGATTTTCTTTTTGGGCACAGGGTGTTAGTGTCCAAAAAAAGAAAGTTATACTCAGATTGTAGAGCTCATCAAGGGCTACAAGAGTCACCTATACCGTATTCCCATCAGATGCCTTGTTGGCCCACAAAATGCAAATACTTTCTGAGACGCGATACTTCTTTGTGGTGTTCCATCAATTGGAACCCCATTGTGGGCAGCCGTCAATAGTAAAGCAGCTGTAAAACACAATATGAACACCTATCAATGTTAAGACAATGGCCAGGGCCCATCAATCCCACCCCAATACAGGCAGCCACCAGTTTCAAGCCTTTTAAGTGCACTTTATTGCAGCTTTTATGCAGCATATGTGGTTCCCAAACTCTACATAGAGCACCATATTTATTGTGACTTTATTGCAGCTTGACAGCAGCTTTACTGCACCTATGGTACCCTACAACCCTTAAGTAAAGAGCCATATTTACTGTGACTTTATTGCAGCTACCAACCCCCACGAGCCTTAAGCAAATAGTCACATTTGTTGTGACTTTATCCTAGCTTTATCACAGCTTTATTGCAGCTTATGTCTAACATCACATCTCCATGTAAGGTGATATGTATGTGCAGCTTTATTGTGCCTTTATCATGACTTTAGTGCAGCTAGACTGACTTAACCCCCATGTGCTGCTAGGTATTGCCACTTTATCACAGCTTTGCCACAGCCTTTGATGCATCATTGGCAAAACAGCTAAAATCCTCTATAGTTAAAGAGGGGTAACCCCCGGGTTACCCCTCTTTAACTAGAGGGGAATTTTGGGAGGCTTAGGTGCGAAGTAGTGGGGGATGGAATGTGGAAAAGAGGTTGGTAGTGGTGGTATGAGCGGTAGGAAGGGTAGTCCTTTATTATGTCACAATCAAAGCTATGCTTTAGCTCAGAGAGCATCTGCAGGTAAGAGGCTTTGAAAAAGGAATCAAATAAAGGACAAAGGAAATACAGGCAATAAACTACTTATACTGTTATCAAACCATGTGAACTATAGTATCCTACGCACAGCGAACAATAGTAACAATGTGTATAGTGATTGAAGTTCTGTCAAACTGTCAAGAACTGTCTGATCATAGAAGATCTGTGAAGTTACAGCTAATGTCGGAACGTAGGGTGTAATCATGTGTGAGACATCTGTCCATTGTCTCGTAGCGACGTGTATTATTGTCCTCCTCAAGTGTTGTGCATGTAACGACATCATGCCGTGTTGTCCCGTTATTGTCCTCAAGGACTCCATCCATGTAGCACACCTGAAACGTTCCATGGAAACACGTATTGTTTGTGTAGCGATGTCATGATGATGTCATAAATACATCATTCCACATTCTCGATGAAACCATGCTCCATAGGCGCTTGTGACTGAGCGCTTAGATAAGGTGTTGGAGCAATAAGATTGAGATCAAATCATGACAATAGAGAGCTTGCACAAAGCCACCCCAAACATGGGGTGGCTTCCAGTTGAGCTTTGTGTCTCCACCCAAGTGTGGGTCTGGTCCAGGTTCCCTAGAACATCACACCAGCATCCATTTCATGCACTCCAAGTGAGGAAAGCATGTAGAGGCTTTTTCGGAATCTCCACTTTACAAGCCACCCTCGCTCAAGGTGACTTTGTGCAAGCTCCCTAATAAAAGATGATAAAAGATGATAAGACAATAAGTTTGCAATAGCACTGAATAGTTGAAAGGCTTACTTTAGGGCAAACAGATGCCCCTGCAGCTGTATACTGTGGGCTTTTATACATGGAATATTATCTACAATATTCTACAACTACGAAGTAAGTCCAGATAAGGTAACAGAAAATACTAGAAAGTGCAAGTAAAGCCGAGCTGCTACAGGCATATTCTAACAGCTTTGATCCGGAAAGGATTGGGGTTAATCATTTATCTCTGTCCGCTATACATCCGTGCTCGAGGGCAAATTTTTGGGCAATCCCATTACACGACCTCCTCCCTTCCCGTGTCATGCTCACTCTCAGTCTCAATTAGCATCTCGGCGTTGGCCTTCTCCAATAACGACTCCTTCAGTGCTGATTCCTGTACAGCGCTAATGGCCCGGAACTTTTCAAGCGCCGTCTTCGCTGCAGAGCGAACATCATCGTCTTTATCGTCTTGGAGAATTTTGGCGAGTTCGGGTTCAGCCTGGGCATGTTCAAGTGTAGCTTGGAACGCGGCTAGATTCTTACGTCCATGACAACGAGCTTGAAGGATTGGGGAAAATTCACTCGCCTTGATCCGCAAACTTGCTGAGTGCGTCGATAATGGCCAATTGCACTGCTGGAGTATTGTCTCCAAGTAATTTGATGAGGTCGGGCACGGCTCTACCACATTCTTTGATGGAATCGTGGAAAAATTCTTTGCTTCGACGTCAATCCACATAAAATGCTCGTGGAGATAGAGTGTACCGCAGTCGGCGAGCTTCCCTACTGTCTTTATCGCGGCATATCGAACATCATAGGTGGCATTTTCAAGTTCAAGGAAGGAGATAATTTGTGACACCTGTTTTTTGATTAGATGTGGAAATATACCTGTGCGTGGACGTCAGTTCAGTCAAAATGTAGAGAACATAAAATTGCTTACGGTGCTGAATAAAAGTGCCGACGGTAGAGAGAGCAGCAGCCCGGACGATATTGTAATTATTGTTCAACAGCCCAAGGATTTTAGCTGCATGGACTTGGCCGAGATGGTGAAAGTTCTCTATGCATAGACATCGGTTCAGTCAGACCAGGGATCACACTCAATCAGTGTCTTACCGTGCGCCGTCAGTTTGCCTATTGTGCTGGCCATAGTGACCAGAACTTTTTCTGCACCCGTATAGCCATTGCGAGTGGCGAGAGCCTGCTGGATATGAGCATGATATTCGACTACGCATGTATGTCAGTCCAGTTAGAGCCCAGAGAATGTGGAATGCCTTGCCGTGTAGAAAAAGAGTGTCCAGTGTAGCAACAGCAGCATGTCGGATTTCATCCTCGAAAGAGAACAACTTCTGGATGACAGGGTCTATACAAACTTTCATAAAATCGCAAGGTATAACTACACTCCAGGTCAATTCACATGCCCCAGGGACCAGAGATAATGGCATACTGTGCATAGCAAGTTTGGTGACTGTAGTCATCGCGGAGATTTGAACCGCGTCGCTGTTATTACGGGTATCGAATGATCTCAAGATGTCAGGTGGACGGTCTTCGATCGATTTGTGGAATATGACTTCACGCAGATGAGTCCCATAGACGGCAGTGAGAACAATTTGATGCCTTACCTTGCTCAGAAAGCTTTGCTACTGTATCCAACGCGGCTACCCGCACCTTTGGATCATCACTGCGGCAAAAATGTGTGATTTGAGGCACAAGGTCTGTGATTATGTGATCGAATGCACCTGCAAACATTTTCTTTCAGCAAACTTAACGGCCCAAGGAGAACAAACGATTAGCAGAAAGAGAAGAAATGCTCTTCAGTGCGTCCAAAGGACAAGCTTTGAAGAGCTTTGGAAGTGCAACTGTGTATCGTTCATCGAAATATTGACAGAATGCCTCTGCGCATGCATAGCACACCGTCAGCACGAACAAAAGCACTTAAAATATTTTACCTGAACGGGTAAAGCTAGCAAGACACCTTGACAACTGCCGCAGATTGTTCTGCTCCAGGTCCCGTTCCGATGATTCAACATCTAGTAAAACACGCGATATAGTTTCCCACTGTGACGGAACATCAGGGCTAGTGACAAGATTTGATGCAGCCAAAACAGCTAAAAGCTCGACTTGTTGCCGTGGCGTAGAAGAAACTAATTGAGTTGTTAATGTGGCCAGAACGACCCCATTTAGCTCTAAAGGTTCCTCAGTAAACTTGATCAAGAGGCGAAGACACGTATGAGCGATAGCTTGCATCTCCCTGTTTCCATCGGGTTCTTCTACCAAGGAGATCAGCTTCGGGATAATGCCTGCTTGAACAAGACTTGAGGTGGCATTATCTTTCCATATATCCGTCTTCAATGAACTGTTCAGATAATTAAGGACCAGCTCACCAGAGAGAGCCAGAAAGGGAATTCGTTTGAGAAGCGGCCATCTCTGCTCACCAGCCGCCTCAACGAACCGGCAAGCAATTTCTCTGGCTGAGGAGGGATCAAACAAATCCATCTCCAAATAGCTTCGCCATGGTCTGGCCCATTCAATATGGTCGAGATTTCCTTCACCAATAAGCGAATCCCAGCGTAATGTAGAACGGGAGAAACTGGAGGAAAATGAAGCGCTAGGCCTGTAGGGACTCTCCTTGAAGGCGACCGAAGCATGAATTAGCTGTCCCTTGACAATAACGCGGCCCTGGCCATTGTGCGGCAGCCAACTATTGGAAACTTAACAGTGAACATGATCACGCATAATCAACTTGCACCTTATCGTTTCGTCCGGATCCTGTTCATTGTATGCCGATCTCGTGAGTGGTATCTTCTCCAAGAGCCACCAGGGTCCTTTTAATGATTCGAATGGCTTGTCGCGCTTCAGTTTCTCCCAATTCCATACATCAGATCTGGCCTGCAGATGAAGGCCGGCGGACGTTGCCTCATTTTCCATCCACAAAAGCGGGACACCTGCGAGATCGAGCGAAATATTTTTTCGATTTCCGCCGCCGCTGAAGTATTTATGAGAATAGTCCGGAATAGCTGCAGGCATACGTACATGTCTGAGTGGGTTCCAGCAAACCAGACCTCCTTGATGGTCCCACGGAGTTCTTTATCCTTTTGGGGCAAATTTGGTGGTTAGACTCCAACTTTTTTGTCCTCCAGGCTTGCACTCACCTGAGAGAGGCTATTACGCACATACTCGGGAAGAAATCTGACGCGGCGTTCGTCAAGGGCTAGAGCATGCCGAAAGTGGCAGACATGGTCGGCGGAAGTCGTAAGGGGCAGTGGCTGTCCTCGAAAAACGCCAACGGACGAAACAGTATCCCTGTCCCCGGAGTATGAATGGAATGGTTTTTTAAGAGGGATATAGAAGCATACCAAGCACCTATAAAGTGGATTCTGACCTCCCTAGAGAATGTTTTCTTGAAATGGGTGCACAGCTCCGCAGCCAGTTTATGGTCGTCGATAGCTTCAAAATTCTGTTAGCATGTAAGACGGCACAGAAATTTCTCCATGTACCGCGTCCTTTGTGGCGGTTAGCGTACAGCTCATATGCGCTTATTTCATCGGTCACTAAACTGGTACATGGTCGCAATGGTAAAACTCACAATGGGATGAGGCGCTGGTTGCCCGAGTATACGAGTCCCATCTAATGATTGTACGGGTCAGCGACATTCCGATGTAGTTGGTGAATGTCGAACCGTCGTGATCATTCCAGCGAGGGCCCGCACTTGATATGCCCCACGTGAAAAGCCTAAATAATTGATCAGAGTCGCACCAAATCAATGAAGACTGAGGGAGTGTAGACACCAAAAAGAAATATCACATCCCCTGGCTTGTAATGGTCCGCAAGCCACTGGTAAGCATCCTGAACGTGTTTCTTAAAATTCCTGCACTATTTTAGCGAACCACGGTACTACATAGGATGGTTCAGAACTCACCAGGCGACAGCCAAATCAATCTTGTTGGCTATGGACTGCTTCCAGGAAGCCAGCGACCACATGGACGGAGGCACATAGGTGCCGATGCCACTGACATAGAACGTCAGCTGTACTTTGGAAGGATCCTCCGGGTCTTTCACAATGCGGCTATGTAGCTCGACGACGTTGGTGTTCTATATGCGACATTATGTAATATTCAAAAAAGAGGAAGACTCCCAGGACGAACATGCGGGCCAAACTGGTTGGAGGTTCCATCGATGCTTACAACCAAATTTCGCGATCTAGACTTGATTCGAGTATCGGACGGCTCATAGCATGTGCCAGCGCAGCCCGAAATGCACCAGCATTGGTGAGGGCATTGGCAAGCACATTTGCACTTCGGGGGGCACGAACACCCACACTGGCGAGGATTTCTGTCGACATTTTCTGTTCGCGCAGCATTAACCCAGGAGAAAGAAACTGAGGAGGAACGAGGAAGCTACCGTGTCCCTCTCTCAACCGGTCAGTCATCGTGATTCTTGCTGTGAAAGTCGTATTGAGCTGGCAGAACGACGTGTACTTACGTGTCGATTAAATCACCTCTAGCCCGGAGTTACGCTGGCCTGGGCAAATCGGCATCCTGTCAAAATAACTGCTTCCGACCACTCTCACGGTAGCCTTTCATCCAAATTGCATCCAAAAGTTTTCGTCCCTCCAAGTCGTGCGAGCATTCAAAGTGAAACGCCAAACTTACATAATAGTTCTCCGGATGCTACATTGACGCGCGCACCGAGTCAGGGTACAAGCCGTTTACTTTCTTTCCCGATTCCTAACTATAGCACTGCATCCGCACTGGCGCCACCTTGTTTCGTCTTGACGTCGGGCACGACGTGAGTGTGATAGCACTCCGAAATGTGCGGAGATAGGTCTGAACGGGGAAGAATGCCGATGGGAGATCTAGGCCGGCGGAGATGGGTACTGTGGGTGATGGGAAGCGATGCGAGAACTCACGACACTGTTTTTCCCACAGCAGAGCCGGAGTCCAGCTGGTTTTGGCGAGGCTCCCGCGAGAAGATTTCTTGCATTAGTGTCATATCAGTCCCGTCCGTGCGCTCGTAATTCAAAAGAATTTCGGGGTCAAAAAATTCGCACTTCAGGCCGCCGTTGCAGATCAGAGCATAGTGCGGGGATGTCGTCGAGGATTTTTAACAAAGTTTCCCGTGTGGTGCTACCATTGGAGCCCTTGCCTCAGGATTCCTGGTCCTGAGTACTCGCCTTTCTGTTCCAACGAAATTTAGTTCAGCATGAGCGAGTAGAAATTAGCTACGCGTTTGGGTGACGTGTCTCTACCCCTCTGCAGCAGATAATCATTGTATTTGTCGACATTGATCCATTTGAGCGCGTTCGATGCGTTTTAATTCGGGTCCCGAGCGAATTCGGAAGGAATACCTGTGTGAGAAGCCATCACTGCTTCAGACACACATCATTTCAGTGAATACAGGCGACGTACGAAGCCATCGCGTATAGTTTTCGACGTCCTCGTCTGTGCATTGATGAAGGAGAGCCAGCACGATCTGCTTGCGCTCCATGGTGCGGGGTGGAAGGGACGGGAAGAAAGAGGCGGATGGCGGTAAAAAAATTCCAATGTGACTGATCCAGTACCAGTCACCACTGCCGGCATCATGAATCAGAAGTAACCGTTCTTTAACGATTACCTTCGCGATTCTTTGTGTTTCTTTGGTCTCATCCCCACCTGGTCTAACCTATGACGGCCGTCTTTGGACAAAAGTCCCGTTGACACGCGTGACAACGCGTGGTAACGCGTTGGGCACGTTTCCACGCGTTGAAATAACGTTGAGGCGCGTGGAGACGCGTTGTCAACACATTTGACATTCGTTGGCCACTGCGTGACCAGTCGTGGTATGCTGGTACAGGTTTTTATCACAGAAAACCGGCCATCACTTTCCACGCGTCGCCACGAACAGCCGACGCATTGGGATTCCTTCTCGTCCAACGTCCCAATTTGGGGATTCGTTTATTGGTCCCAATTCTTCCCCTATCGGTAACTGCATAGTTTTTCCAATATGGCTGTGTCTTGTCCTCCTGTCTCTATCAAGTGCCCACCCGCCTTCTCATGTATCAGCAAGGCCTGTACTATCTGCCGCCCCGGAATGAGTGCCTTCTTTGTTCGGACTGCGGTGGTTCGACGTTTATGGTGAACTCCGAGGCAAGCACTTCCCTTCCGATAATCGTTCTCATCTAACCGTCCTCAGCTATTGTCATTTCCCCCTGCGCCGGATAGTGAATGCTTGTGTGGCCATGCCTACCTTGCTCATGTCATTGATCTTAAAGATGACCCGAACGACCCGAACAACAATCGCAGACGGGGCCCTAACAGGGCACGCAACTGCGGTGGTTTTTTCTGTGTGCGTTCTAACTCCTACCTCGAGCTCATATTTGGCTGACTTGCAAATCCATTGAGGCTATCACTCCGTGGATGCATCGCACTTTATGTGACTTCTGCCATACAGCCTGGCTGGCACATCAGGGCCTATCGAGGTAATTGGCTCTCTCAATCCGTACCACATTTTCTGACTCGAACTCAGAACTTTTGCTACACCAGTTGCGGAGGCTGTCCCGTTCCAAGCCACTGTCGTTCCCCTTCCAAAACAAACACCTACTCCAGCCAGCACTGGCACTGCTACTCCTAATACTTTCACTGGGAACCCCTTCATTCGCCAGGCCGCTGGCCCCGGTGCGCTCCTTTTACGCTATCTGGTGAAACGGTGCACTAGGGTGCGGCCGTGAAATCTAATGGATTGACTAGTGAGAAAAGCGAACTAGTCACTCTACTCAAACCAACCAAAACCAAAACAAATCACTAATCCTAATCCTAATACTCGTGTGTGTGTGTGTTCGGGGAGGTAGGGTACGTATCACCCGTCAAAAGGGTGTGCAAGGTTGGAATAAGGCTTTGTTTCAATAGCAACTATGCGGTTTAAGCACAGTTATGCTAGGGTAGCAGGGACTTCACGCCAACAGGATATCAAGACTCAAGTTAAACCTTAGACTGTTCAAGTCTTCAGTTTCTTTGTGAGCAGCAGGACCTAACACTACTGGCAGCTAGCCAAGAAGCAGAAGGTAGGACAGACTATTTCAACAGACAGACTCTACTTCAAATATCGACCAACGTTTACACGAATGGCGGCGGTATCAACAAAACGGGGCTGTTACACAGAAGGTGGACGCTGGGCTAAGGCGCGGACAGTTACACTGAAGGCGGCGGTTTCACTTCTACTAGCACAAACTAGCCTTTAGTCCTGGAGGCCTAAAGCGCTGCTACAGGAGACAAGAGAGTACGTTTACACAACAAGTCTTAGTCCTGGAGGCCTAAAGCACTGCTACAGGAGACTGGTTGGTGCAGGTTTGTACGGGGCTCTTATATCAATGCGGTTGGTAGTCTTTTCGACGTCCCTTGTTTCTTAATCTTTTCTGTGCGTCTGCAAATATATCTGATTTCTTTCACAAATCTAGAGTCTACTATATTGCCCGTATATCTGGGGGATAGTTTACTGGCTAATACAGAGTACACAGCTGGCTTCTATACATTTCAGAGAGAAGTAAAGGAGATAGACGGAATGAATAGGAACAATAAAGGGTGGGAGCCCGAGTAGTGAATGGCCAATGGCATAGAAGGCATTCTCAACCATGAGTATTATGACCTGCTACCGGGACTAATCCACATGTATTTCTCTAGCACGCCATAAGACGTGCTTAGTTGTCTTGGTTTCCATCTTTCTGACTGAGCAAGTCAGTCTTTAGTCATAGCTGACTGGTCAAGTCAGTCTTAGTCAAGTTCTATTCCATTTCTCTATCAGTCCTGCACTTCACAAGCTCAGTGGACTCATAGTAAATATCAAGCAGATTGACAAGATAGCGCGGCGCTACACTGGTGGACCAGTATAGTGACCAGTGCAAATATGGCGCGGCGCCATTCTATAGTGCCAATCCTCATCAGTCATATCAGTAAATCCTTGATGCGAGGCCCGCATCTTTCTATCATTCAGATCCGCCCGAGTAACCACAGCGATGGTTAACTCAGTAACATGTCTTCATCCTAATCTAATCAGTTGGTCTTATATACAAAATGGTGCGGCGTGATATCCCTGCCGGCCCTAATGTGGTTGTACCAATCCTGACTTCTTATATCTTGTTTTAATAGTCATCAGACTATTCAGAGGCCGTTGAGGTGGCAAGTCAATAATTCTGAGTAGTTCCCTGATGTTTCACCTCCAGCACATAAGATAATGGTTTACCGCCACCATCTATAGCTCAGTGTAGGATATCATAGTCAGGACGTAACAGCCTTTTGGGCTGCCTTGTCAAGTCTACTCAATCCTTCATAGTTGGTTTGTTACACTGACTTTCGGCCTTCAATAGTGTAGCCTACCACCCCAGGGAGGGTGTACACTCCTAATCTAATGCCTCACTTCTGCCCGCTAATAGGTTCAAAATGAAATAAAAACTGGTGTTTTCATGCATGTTTTGGTACACGCCCTATCACCGGATCTCTCTTCTGATTTGCGTTCCAGTCAACCCATTTGTCAAGCTGCAGATTGCGGGACCGTCCTCCCAATCGTCGTCCTCCAAGTTCAATGACTTCCGTTTCCACGATGATCCTCAGCCTGCACCCAATGCTCCCCTGCCTAGCCCGCTGGCAGCATACATCCAAAATCCGCAGCCATCAATTACACGCTTCCAAGAAAAAGCCCCCTCTTTCGATACCGTAAAGCAGCAGCGCGTGGGGAGTATTGCCCGGATGAACGCTGCAGCCGGACCCCACTCTCCGAGGCGGAAGCTTACCGCGGATGGGAGCGGCTTCGCGGCACCCTCATATAGCGGAAGTAGCACTGAGACAGAGTTGAACTTACCACCGACGCCTGGGCACCACAAGTATCTTGTTTGTGTTCTTCCCTACACTGTGAGTGATACCGATATTCCACACGTGCCATGGTTTTAACAATGAACCGCTTTCAGCTTAATGAAAAATATCAAAACACGTCGATCATCACCCCTCAGTACCGATTTGCGACAACAGTGCAACTGCCTGGCCTCTTGCGAGCGCTTACCGCGCGCAGACTGGTGACAGCCCTGGAGATTGCTGAGCGCTTGAACACCGGCCAGAACTTTTGGCTAGAACTCGATTCCGCTATTCGGAATCTCCTGACAAACAGCGGTGTTGTCATGAGCTATTCCCGTCACTATCCACCTCCTTATCCCTTCGAATACTCCTCTTGGGAAGCCGTGGGACCTCGGTCCGCTACCGTTACCCACAACCGTGTTTTCGCACCGCTCGGGCTGCTGGAGAGAGACTTTAATGATCATGCTGGCAAGTTGTTGCACAATGCCAAGCGTGTTCGTCATCCCACTCAGGAGAAGATACGCATTCTATTTGTTGGTATGTTTTCTTTCTCGTCCGTGTTAACACTTTAGTACAACTGATCATAAAATCCATCAGCTCCGCGTTGGGGCCATTTGCAGGGTCCCATTTCCTTGAACGCTAATGATCGGGATACTGCTCATCCCTGCTTTCCATTCCGTGTATTCGAAAAAACCGGCTTGATGAACTTTGATGAAGACGAACCAACCTCTGACTGCCTTGAAGAATGCCCAGGTGGTGCTGGAGTCACAGTACGTTGCTCCCTTTCCAATAATCCATTCTGACGTTCGTAAATAGGAGCTCTCCGATTCGGAGCTTTTCCCGCTGCCTTCAAGTCTGGCTTTTTCCCTCCCATCTGGTCCTTCTGATGTATGTGCAGTCGTTTATCTCGATGAACTGTGTTTTCACCGTTTTTGAACAGAGTGACTCCGCCCCAAAACGCCAGAAGGGGACACTATCATCATCGTTGACGATGACGACGCACCTACAGGACAAAAGCCCAGTGCTGCCGACTCCGATATAGAGATGGACATCATTGATTCCTCGGAAGACGAGCCCCAGTCGGCGAACTTGGTGCGGCAACTCATCGACGCTATTGGTCCCGGACCAATCGACCGCTTCTCATTTAAACAAGTCCTCGATATCCTGACCCCAATTGTTATTGCCCCCGGCCCCGAGGACACCCTCCTCCCTCTTGAGGTTTCCGGGCCAAGCATCGACGCTGTTGCCACAGCTTTGCTCGCATTGGTACAGCACTACCACGAGTATCCCAGCAATTTGGACTCCTTTGTGCCGGACGATAAGACATCGGTCGCAGCTACACTATGTCAGTGGAGTATTGTTTCTTCAGACCAACCATTCCTTGATCTCAACCCCAGTTACCCTGATCCCCGCTATCCTGATGTCGGTGCCAATGGACAGGGACCCGAACGTGCAGTATATATTGCCGCGCTCAATTCCAGGCTCCAGGATGGCTCGCGCTGGACTGCGAGCAGCGGTTTCTACTCCCGTCCACAGTTTCACCCCATTCCCGATATTCCGAAGCCGGCTCGCACTCTGGCGTACATGGTCGATGGGACCTGGGCTGCCATGTTTCTTGTTTCATCGGGAGTCGGTCTTGACCCGATATGCCCATTTTTGATTCTCGCTGCGACTCAGAATGACCGGGACTGGGTTGGAAATCTGTCCTTGGCATACATTAATGCGCTGGACCCCTCTGCAGCCGCTCTCCTGGCCCCTTGGTTCCAAGTCACCCGCAAACCTTCAAGTTCCCCAGGGATTCCGCGCATCCAGCAGTGGCCCTAGTGGCCAATCACTTGTCTATCGCGGTAGGTTTTTTTTTTTGCCTGGGAAACACGCCATGCTGACGACCATTATGCTTAGCTCACTGAGTTCTCGACCGAGCGGTCTGAAGCGGAGCATCGCGCTCTGCATCTTCGCCTTCTGTGCCACTTCTTCTTCGGTACTTATGATCCTTGGGTCCATCCCGAATTCAAAGCCTTTGTGACCGGTTTCGATCTTCGGCTTAAAGGCAAACACACCCTTCTCAGTGTACGTCCCATTTACCAATGTCGCAGGGTTCAAGGGCTAACTAATCCTAAAGCATTTCCCTCGTATTGACGATGCCAAGTCTTTTATTGCGGCCGTGTATAACCGCCGCATCCAGAGCGTGGATCAAGTCATCAGTCTTGTCAAGTTTACTACCCTTGACCCTATCGACAGCCTCCGCGACCTCTTGTATGAGCAATTCCAGCTGTGATTCTTGCGCTGGATCCGGGGAACTGGCTATCCCCGCTCGCTGCGGGGTGCATTTATCCCCTGGGAACAATACCGCGCTGAGCGTAAGAATACTCTGATTCGAGCCCGCAGTTTTGTTTTAGCAATGTCGGGGATGCCCATGATCCCTGTCGACAACGCTCATCGTTTGACTGTGGGTCTCAGAGTTTGTATGATTAATGCACCGATCTGAGCGTACTCTATTTACAGATCCGGCTGCAACGCAGTCCAGAGACCTCGGACCCTATTACACTTCACTTCCACGACTGCACGCATGCTCTTGACATTATTATTACTCGTATATTAAGCAGATGCCTCGAATCAGAGTGCACCTGTTTGTTCTCCCGAAATTATCGCATTTTGATGTCCAGCTGACCCTCAGCATCAATAATTAACTTAGCGCCTAAGCGCTTGTTGAATTGTAACTCGCCGATCAGCCACTCAAGACCCACTCAAAAGGCAAGAGGGTGGAGCATTGACATAGCCCTTCTTTTCTGAGCTCACCGGCTTATCCCGGTTCATTATCAATTAGCTTTGAGAACTGGGGCACAATTTATTTTCAACATCGCCGATCAGCCGCTCAACACCCTCTCAAAGGCGTCCACTCTTCTGCCATCTTCCTTCGCCACTCCCATCATCTCCCCTCCGCATTGCCCGCCTTCGCGCTTCAACTTTTGGGCACCCTTTGCAAACTAGCCTTTTTTTGTCAATCATCTGTCCAGCCCCTCACGATCGTCTGCTTAAGGCCCTCTAAAAAAAGCCAGACCTGTCGAGTGTGGGTTTGCTTCCCGCTTCTGCTTTCACGATCATACTGCCATCCCGCTGTCCGCTTCAGCCTTCAATACAACTCGTGTTGGGCCCCTGCATGAAGTCCAGCAAGGTCCAACAAACATGACGGCGCACTACATTCGAGATCTTCAAATTTGACTCGACCTCACCCTCCGAAGATATGCCTCAATTCACAAGACTCGTCTGCTGTCGCGACGACAGCACTGCAAAACCTACTCAATCCGAAGGAACTCTCGGGCTTCGGAGCAAATCATCGCCCATCCAAACGTTGCAAGACCTCAGGCTGAATTCGAACCTGTGACTCTCTAAAAATTGTAAGATAGTTCAAGCCGTTGAAGATTCATAGGGTTCTCATAACTTAGGGCTCCCCTGGGGCGGTATTCGATCTAGGGTGTAGTTTCTCTATCTCGGTGTCTCCACATATCAAGCATCTTTCCATGTCCTCTGCGATGTCTTCCAGCCAACTAATTATACGTGATGTTTCAAGTTTTTCACCATCTCATTACTCAACCCTCAAACACCCGGAATAGTACATCGATACAAATTACGCGGCTTCTGATATTTAATAGGAGCATCAACGCCAGGTTAGCATGTTTACTCTGTAAGTTCTTTCCGTTGCATGCTCTCGCAAACGTACACTGCTTTTTCACCGACTTTCCCGCAGCGTTCACATGTTTCTTCTCGGATTCTGGCGGTTCTTCGAATCACCACTTTTCTCGATATTGTCGATTTTGATTCATTGATATCCAGCTTTCTGAGCGTACATATTTCTCTGGATACGGTTCGTCCCATATTCCCCGTATGCACTTACCTACCCTGTCCTTTTTATATTTCTCACTCACTTAATTTAGTTATCCTTTCACCTGGCGCGTAATTTGAGCAATGCCGTTTCCAGCGCCAACATCCGAGTACATGCGCGTCGACGGCGTGGCCACAGACAAATTTTTCAGTTTGACTTTCATGTGAACTACCTGCGTTTTTGGCATACGAGTATGAACTCGAGCTCATCCTTCCTTTCTCGGTCTTCTTTCTTTTCAGCTGGCGAGTTGTAAACGGACACATTTAATTTTCGAGTTCCGGTGAGGTGACCTGTTACATGTACAAGTCTGCTCTTGACGCATTCCCAGCCCATATCGTGGCCAGGGGGGTTCTTATTCAAATTTCTGATGTCCCGCAAGCGAGGCACTATGTAATGGCGTGTTTACTTTTTTTCAACACCACTGACCCGGCCCCGCGAGCCTTAATGCGTCGGCATGACCCGGGACAACTCCAGTTCCCTACGTCGCACCAAGACGCAGCAACGATGGGTTCCTGGTAGCTCTTCACCGATTTCGTTGTCTACACACCGCCCCTGACATTTTACTCAGGCCCGAACCCTACACCAACATCTGGACTGAAGTTGTGGATTTTGTGGGGGCGGCAGGATTTTTTTTCGGCACGTTAACACATGTATTTTACTCACCCAGATGGGTGCTAACCGACGCGTTCCAGCTTCGTGAGACAGCGTGTTTACATTAACACCTCAATTTTCGTTCAATTTTCAAAATCTCGCGAGCGACGGAAGCCCGAGTATCGACGGAGATGTTGCGTGAATGAGTTAGATAGTTAAATATATACATTCGACCTGTTTTGCAAAAAAAGGATGAAGGGACGTAAAGTCGCCGACGTCGAACTTCATCATATCATAGCTTTCAACATGTTCGCGCTTTCCCCGGAGCGAAGCGAAGGCATGTCTTGTTCCCATTAACAAGTGGATGGAGATTATTCTCCTCCAGCCAGTGGACTTCGACGACTTAGCCACCGTAACTGATTTTGACCACTGGATGTCGGCTGAGTGCAGCCTGGCGGGTGCAGATTACAATGACACCTAGCTGGTGCACGAGTCGGCGGAGGCGATGAGAAAATAAAAGATCGGCGAAAGTGGAGACCGCGAGGATGGAGCACATATTTATGAATAGCCAGTATTGATTTGATTCCAGATAATAATTACAGGCATTTACCTAGGCACACCCGCGAACGAGGCACAGATTTAATTACTAACCTGTGCGAGGGAAGTCGGACCTCCGCCATACATCAAGTCAACGTCGACACCACGAAGACGTCCGCATCTAGCGTGTATCCGCACAGCAGCACTAGGACGAGGGGAGCACAGTACAGTGCAGATAACTTTGAGGGAATTGGACGAGAGCTGAAAGAGGTATGGTCAGTCAAGTCAAAAAATCGGAGTTTCTTTATACACACTTGCAAGTCTGCGTCGGCGGCGAAGTCGACGTCGAGACGCCCGCCTCCAGCGCGTATCCACAGCATCGCTGGAAGCAGGGGCAGAGGGGGCAGGTGATTTTGAGGCGATTGAGGGTCACCTCCAAGAGTTATGATCATTTGAGTGCCAATGTCGGAGTTTTGGCATGCTGACCTGGAAATCGGCATTGACACCGATGTCGACATCGAGACGCCCGCCTCAAGCACATATCCACAGGATCGCTGGAAGCAGGGGAAGAGGGGGCAGGTGATTTTGAGGCGATTGAGGGTCACCTCCAAGAGTTATGGTCATTTGAGTGCCAATATCATAGTTTTGAGATGCTCACCTGGAAGTCGGCATCGACACCGATGTCGACATCGAGACGCGAGCCTCGAGCACACATCCACAGCATTGCTGGAAGCAGGGGAAGAGGGGGCAGGTGATTTTGAGGCGATTGAGGGTCACCTCCAAGAGCTACGGTTATTTGAGTGCCAAAGTCGGAGTTTTGACATGCTCACCTGCATGTCGGCATCGACAGGGCCCAATGATGGTGAACGCAGACACAGGGTCGACGTAGGTACCACAAGGTAGTCGGAAAGTTGCTGCTGGACACTTGTTTCATGAGAAACGGAGATGCCTCCCGTCATTCAGAAGGCTTACAGAGTTATGAGACCAGGTTTGGTTCGTCTATTTGCAAGAAACACACACCTTGTCTCATTTCTCACCGCAAGATAGACCAAAGCAAGCTGGCAAGATAACACTAGAAATGAGGGAGACGGGAACTTGCACGGGCTGGGTCTTGGGGTAGCAGAAGAAAGAGGATGATTTCCTTTTCGGGAATACTTGCTCTGCCACGTACTATACAAACAACGCGTTCGCGTTGACTCTCTGCGCGGGAAAGTCACGGTGAGAGTTGCTGTGACAGTCCGCGTCGACTAAACACGGATTCCGTGGACCCTAGTTTTGAATCGCTTTTATTCTTCCTTTTATTCCCCATGCCCTTCTTCTTTGTGCCAGACAACGCGGAATTTTGATTCTCCAACACCTGTCTTCTTTGTGCCCAACGACGCTCCGGAGAAGTACCTCACCCTCGTTGATGCTTTCGCCGACGACGCCGATGTCCCAGGCGGCTTTCTGGCCCTAGGTCCCCTGCTCTCATCGTCGACTCGCCCCATCTTCCCGCATCCAGACATTGCTCCACAAGGTTACCTTTGGAATGGGATTTGAGTGTGCATTTGGTTCCTTTTCCCATTTGCGCTCGTCTGACTCTCTGTAGTTGACTTAATGCTCTATGTATTTCCGAGGGCAGCAGCCTGAAACTTTGAGTCGGTGTTGACGGAGAACAACCGGCACCCGTGGTTGTAGGATTTAGACTATAGCTATGGTCCTAGCCAAGGAAACCCATTTCCTAAATTCATGGCGCTAGCCAAGCAGTTGGCTAGCACCATGGTACTTAGCCTAAATTGTGGCTGAATCGGCTGTGAACCTCTACCATATTGAGCCATCCGGTCGGCATTTCTCGCTTACATGTCCGTCCGCTCCGAAATCCAGCATAATAATAATATTTCTTTGTTTATTTGCCTTTCTGATTCCCCATTTATCTATCATATGCTGTGACACCTCTCAAGTGAGATAATTCGTCATCAGACCGAACGATAAGATAGTAAGATAGGAACTAAAGTGATAAGATAATTGCACAATTACGAAAACAGGATCAGGGCTGCGCTAGAAGTCCTACCAGGTCCGCGCGCTCTAAGACCGTGTCCAAATTAACGGCAGGACCTTCCCATTGGGACTTGAAGAAGTCCCGAATGCGTCGATGTACCCACGCCTGCTTCAGTGCATACGCCCGAAGCCCCGCCCTCAAATCCGAAGGTGCCTCCGTACGCGCGTCTTGGCGGCTCTCCCACCACAATGCCTGCCATTCTAGATATCTCAGTGTCCGCCGCATTTCCTCCTCAAGAAGCTTGACCTCCTCCTGCCAGCGTGTTTTGCGAGCCTTTGCGCGTGACCATTCCACACGAACAGCTGACAGTCCGCATTAATGACCGCCTAGATCAAGAAAGAAAAAACTCACAGTCATGCAGGTCTTTCTCTTCATCCCCCGAGCTCGCCTTAACCGTCCATATCCACGACATCAACCTCTTGGACTGTCCCGGCGCGTTCCGGGGTGCACAGGCGCCACGACCAGAGCCAAGCATCGCCAATTTCTTCCTTGCGGCAGTGTCGGACTCCCCGTTATCTCCATCCAAGCGGATATCATCATCCCGCAGCTCCCTAAAGTGCGGTGCAAAGTCTTTGCCTTTGAGAGCAACCAACCCATCATAACCTTTGCGATACTTCTTCGCACTTGCAGCCACCCGCTCACCGAGCTGCTCGATCAATGTGTGCGCCTTGGTGGTCTTTTTTTGGCCGGTGAGATGGTCGTTACGGAATGTGATAAAGTGGCGCTTCGCATGCAAGCGCCGCGGAGAATGGTGAGCGCAGCCCCACACTGTGCCGCACGTATTTTAGCTTCCATCTCCAAGAGGCCGGGCACACACCCTGCAGCACGTTCGTCTTCCGGCAACTCGTAGGGCATATACAACTTGACATGTTCCACTCGTAGTGCTGCTGTGTTTGGATCCCGCACTGCCTCGTCC